>LOEQ01004945.1:82082-95469 GCA_001685075.1 Bramus lutescens | reverse complement strand
TATATATTTTTAAATGAACCTTGAGAATTTTATACCATCTTATTTTCTCTTGGTTCTAAGAATGAAAGATGTCACTTAGGTCTGAATTTTTCAGGCCACATCACATCAATCACACTTTGTGTCCAAAAATATTGGTTCAGGAATATATGTGTTAGATTAGTAGGAACTTCTGTGGGAAAGGTTTTCAGAGTCTTTAGCACTCGATTGAACTTTTCTCTCCTTTGAAGAGGACAGAGCCCTAGGAATCACTAGAACTTAGTGCTATAAAGTACAAACACCAGAAGATAAGGTTATCAGATAGGGAAAAGAATCTGGGAATGTTATGTGACTGCTAAACTGAGTTTCATCAATGCAAAAACTTGCATACCCTAACACCAAACTTTGATTGCATAAGTCTTTTGTTTAAACTATTTGGAGTTGACATTCTTTGTTACTTGCAATGTAATTGATCCTTATAATACAGTTATTTGAATATGCTTTGAAATTGTGGTTAACTACAGACCATTTTCCATCATACATCCAAACTAGCTCAGGAGACCTTTCAGAAGCGATAGAATTTCAAGGTGGGTGGAAGAGATTTCATGCAAAAGGGCGTCTTTTGGATAATAATAATGCTGTCCTTAGAGTCTTTTTTTGGACTGTTCACAGAGCCCCCAGTAAACTAACTTTCTGTCATAGTTGGTTAAAAATGCATGAGTATGAAGTAGCTATCATGTATGTGAAACCTATGATATACTACTGAGAAAGCTGATGCATTGCTGCTATTTGCTGCCTGGTTGATATATTAGTGTGATGAAGAAGTTCTAGTCCCATCCTGAACCATTAGACTTTTTGATGCAGAGTAGATCTTTGGGATAATGATGCTTGATGCCCTGTGGGAGACATTGGAAACATTGCTGTAGAGCAGAAGAAAGGCAAACAACATAAAATAAGACTCATTTTTTGATGCATTTTCCTCTGCAATGTTGCAGCACTCTCTTACCCCCTTACTTGATTTCCAAGCTACATTGAACTTTGTATTTTCCACTGTCATTTTTATTATATCTTTACTATTCCAGAATGAGTATGCATGTCAAGGAACTTCTACCAAACTGGTCCAAAACAAACAAATTGTAAGTTGGTAACATACATTCTTGCTAATGTGCAATGACTGGGATTTATTTCTCTTGGGGAATGAAGTCCTGTATTACCCTTCATACCTTCTTGGCCCTACAATGTGTCCTGTTATGATTCATGCCTCCCACAGTGGAATATAGTATCTGGTTTTAGAACAAATTCTACAGAAGACATCTCAGTGAATTCCACAGTGAATATATACTAGTTTGTGAAATCATCAGTTGTGTTTTATTATATAGGGCATTCATAAAATCTGTGTGCCTCAAATTTTTGATAAATTTACTTGTTCAAAAGATATATTATGTGTGGAATGTAACAAATAAATAAAGCATTAACAGAATATTTAAATGAAATTTTGAATATTTTATTTGCTATTATTTATAGTCAGTAGTTACATATAGAAGTACCAGAAATGATAACAATCAAATAAACTAAAAATCAAGACATTTTCAAGTGGCCATAGTTTGAAAATATCCTTTCCCACAAGATATCAAAATTTCTTCAATTTCATGAACTATTTCTCGTTTTTTTTCATCATCACAAGGAATATGTTATCTTGGTTGTGAATTAGAAACCAGTATGGGCAGAGGAAATACTAAAACCCTGCCCAGTGTTCCATTCCTTTCTTCATATGACAGACAAGTTCTTAGTTTCCTTTAAAGAATACTTAATAAAAAATTTAGGGATTTTTGCATAAGAAATCAGAATATTTTATGGCTAAATGTATGCAAGGAATTGATAATAGGTAATAAGAGAAATTTACGAGTTGTATGCAATGGCTATAAAAAACTTTGTTCCTTATAGAGCACTATTTTGTTAGAAATTGAATTTTTTACATTGTTCAATTCAGTATATAACATCTAGTTTATAATAAAATGAGCACCGCTCTTCATTGTCTTCCCATTATAGAAATAATGTTGCATATTGAACCTTTATTTTGTGGTGATATATGTTGAGATGCCATTTAACCATGAGATATTTTGAATTCACTGTTTTTTTATACATTAAGGAATTTACTTGACAATTATTAGGTAAAATATTTTGGTCAAAACAATTAAAGCTGAAGTGTAACTTAGTTGGAAATTGATCAGAAACTAGGGAATATTTTCTGGGAAGACAACCTATATCACTAAACTTTAACAGAAAAATAAATGTGATATTTTTAGAAAGAGGTATATTTCAGCATTTACAAATTCTGGAATAGCTATAAATGACAACCCCCAGCTGCCAAATTTCCTCTAAGAAAAAAATATTGTGTTAAAGCAATGAAGTTTAATTACATAGAGATTAGGAATTCTAATCTATGATCATACCATTCTGAACGTGCCTAATCTTTTCTGGTCTTGGAAGCTGAGCCGATTTGGGATGGTTAGTAATTAGATGGAAGACATATTAGGAATTTCACTTTTTTGTTTTCTTTTCCCACTCCTATTTTATCTTAGTGGTACACAAATCCCATAGTGATGATTAAGTAGTAGGCTACCATCTTGACCTTACAATCCAGGCAGATGTTACAGGTGACACATTCTTGCTACCTATAAAAGAGTGTACTTGGGAAAAACGCATCAGGTGGTAATTCTAAATTGTTCCTCGACTACTTAGTTTTACTTGTCTGATTGCTTCTTCAGTCAGTAAAAGTGCCGTTTGGCTACAGTGTATAGAAAAGTAGGATGGACCACAGTATAAATGCAAATACTGTGTAGATTACAAAGTCTCCATAGGAACATCTGTCAGGAAATGGCAAAGGAATGTTTACATTTCAAGAGCTCTTGAAAAAACGTTGGAAATGCATTGCAAAGTTCTTCTTAGCCATGCTGTTATTTTCTGCTACTAGTCTTCAGAAGAGAGCATGAAGTTATACAAAGGAGTTTGAAAATCACAGCCTTTATCGGAGCCAAAGGGCTGTTATTATGAAAAGAAGCCTCAGAAAGGCAGTGAATTGCAAGACATTGCATAGTTTCTTTTGTCAAGCCTTCCTTCAGATGCTTTATGAATATGAGAATTTTTGTACATGGACAAATAATTAGAACCTTATATTCTTTTTCATTTGAATTCTCCAATAAACATCATTAAGAAATTCTTTGTCATAAAATATGTGTACATAAAATCTAAATTGAAACATGTCACCTTAGTAGCAAAGAAATGTGTGAAATGAAATCTGATGAGTACATGAAATATGCCTTGAAAAGTATTATATTCATTGAGCCTATGTATAAGCACACACACACACACACACCCTATAACACACAAATGGAGGTCTTCGGACAGTTGGAAAGAGTTCATTCTCTCCTTTTACCATGTGCATCCCAGGCATGGAGCTCAGGTTGCCAGGCTTAGCAGAAAATCTGTTAACTTGTTAAAACATCTCACTGTCCCAGTGCCTTGGTAACTTTAAATTTGCGCAAGACTAAAGAAAGATGGGATAAATGGAATGTTTACTTTAAAAATTGATTTTTCTTTTTGAATGCAGAGGAACTCCCAAAAGATCAGGACATAATTCATTGCCATGAATTCGGAGTAGAACTTGTATGTGGCTGCTATCAGGCAGGTTACACAAATGTAGCACTCAGTGATTAAAGCAGCACAAGTTTTAGGTGATTCAAATCTCTTGTACTTTCTTCCTTTCACATTCTCCCATATACATCTCCTCCAAATTTATGGCCTCTTTAAAAACACAAATTATTCACGTATGCACAAAACTATTTCTTTTTTACATATGCATATATATATATATTTCTAAATATAACCTGATAAGTCCATATAAAGATACCAGTGTATATGTTTTGAGGGTTGACTGCTTGGCACTGGAAAACTAACTTCGTGAAGTCCACTTCTCCTGTTCCCATCTTCCCTCAGTTCCCTATAGTTCTTCAGATGGGGCTGAAGCCTTGAGGGCTCTCCTCTGTCCATTTTGGCATGTTCGTTTGTGTCATGGAGTGCTTTATTTTAACTCGGTCAACAGGGACCTCTCTTAAGATTCAATAGGGGAAATACAGACATTTCTGAACTGTTTGGGTTGGGAGACGTGTGAACTGAATGTAACTATTTGCCGAATTGCATGTGCTTTTTATTCAAGGTTCAGGACAGACACAATCTTCATTAAATATGATACTGGAATGAAGGTTTAGTATAGGGCTGTGTCATAATGAATAGGTTAGCTGATACATTCATGACAGCTTTTTTTTAAATCTTGGATATGAATGTAGTTTGTTTTTCCTTATAAACACCTTGAGCAAATTTTAGTGAAAAAGTCATTGGAATATGCACATTATAGATGCCAGTGTGGAACTGAGGTAAATAAACTGCTAAAATCTGACCCAGAGGAACTTCTGTCAGAATTATAATTCCATATTCAGGGCACATAAAAAGTTGTGAAAAGTGAGGTGAGACCATAGGATGTGAGGTGACCAGCCTCCACTGAACTGGGTCCTGAGATCCATATCATCCTGTCTCCTATTCATCCATAATCTGAGTTATTTATAGGCATAACCTAAAAATTCAGGGATTAACTATATTTTAATGGTTTGTCATTAACCTTTAAAACTTAAAACAGTGGCTGGACACATAGCCAACTCACATTTGTGAAAGCTAGTTGTTCAATTTTTAGGAATTTCAAAATCAGTTATTAAACTCTGAGTAACTTAGAATAGACCATGCCTCCCTCTTCCAGAGAGCTACTTGATAAAAATTTGCCTCCGTACCACTGGGCATGAAGTTTATTGTACACACAAAGATAAACTTACAATTAAAGTTATTCTTGGGCCTCACACAAGATTCTGATTTTTCTCCAGTCATCTGATGACTTAATCTTGTTTTTACCTCAAAATTACCTACATTACTGAGTACCAGATGAACCAATTGTGTTGATCATTTCTGTAGCTGTAATTATTTGGTATCTTTGGTAACTTCTTCTTCTTTTGGTGGTCTTATTCTGATGGAGACCTTAACTAAGTTTAACTTGTCTGCTTTTATTATTGACCTTTGTCCCTGCTAGGTCCAACAAAAAATAATTCCAAATACAGAGAGATAATCATGGATTTGTTCAGTGTCTATGTGGATCTCCAAAAATACTTCTAATTCTGGAAGACACCATTGGTGCTCTCTCAGTGCCTTTCATCATGCCATCACCTCCATTTTTCCGACACCTCTTTTCCAGGCCGTGGGTGGAGCAAACATGAGGTGACTTAATGATTGCATACTGCTGAGGTAGTAAGGAGTGTTTTCATACCGTATTTGATAGCAGCTGAAGTTAAATAAACTAACTTCTTTTTGTCCTCAGGTGTAACTGTTAGGCCTGAGTCGCGAGACCTCCAACGAGACCACCATGGAGCTGATTTTCTGATGCATTCACACAAGGTATCTTTATTTTTCTATGTTTGCAAGAAGGGGATTCATCCTACACACCGACACAGTGGGTAAGTGAGGAAGCCCCCTAGCTCACAGTGCAAGGGGTCTTTAAAGGGAAAAGCTGCATGGAGAGAGTTATATGCCTTGGCTGTGTGTGTGTGTGGGGGGGGGTATGCTTAGGTTGAAATTGGCTCTAAGTCAAGAGAGGATTTTTGTAGCTTTCCACAAAAACACCTGGTAGCTGGAAAAATTTGTTTGTTCAGCTTCTGATTGGCTATCCTCAGGTCTCTGGGCAGCCAGGCAGTGTTTGGGACATTAGTGGCTTTTCTTGGAATTTCCAGGTAGTGCCCCACCCCGTGGATCCCACCCCACACTGCTGGGTTAGATTCTTACAAAATAAAGCCTGGGTTTAAAATGGCTTTAGTCTTAGCGCTTCATTCCCTCCTTCTCTTAGGTACCTGAGTGCAAAATCTTGGGTCCCTAAAGCCATGACCACTAATTCAATGGTTGTAGCTTCCCCCAATCTCTCGGTTGAGAATTTCATATTGAGTCTGCATTTTCTGGACCATCAGTTGAAGAGTTTCTAGCCTCTCCTTTCTGAATTGTACTGGCTGATTTAAAATGTAAGGGCTGAAATTGAAAAGAAGAGCTAATATGAGCAAGGGTCCTTGTAGGATTGAAACAAGAGTGATTAGCCAGCGACAGTTATTAAACCATGACTCAAACCATCCTTGATTGACTTCCCAATTCTCTCTTTCTCTTTGTAAGTCCCTCCCGCGCTTTGGCCATGGAATCCTTCACAAGCCCAGAATGGTCTGTATAGAAACAGCATTCTTCTTCTAGCACAGCACATAATCCTCCCTGTTGTAAAAATATTAGGTCCAGTCCCCTTCTGTTTCGTAAAACTACTTCAGCCAATGACAAGAAGGAGTACTGCAAGTGAGAGATGGAGGTCTCCAGGCATTCTGTATCAACAACTATAGCTTCCCTGAAATCAGGGTAACGCTTACTTTGGGACAGAAGAGAGGCAGTTCCTGTCCCCAACCCCACAAGCCTCACCCCTAGAAGGATACTGAGGGTGAGGGTACTTATGGGCTCCCTTCTTATTCTAGGTAGCCTGGTACCCTGTTCTGTTCCATCTAGGAAACTTTGGTAATCATGATAAATTAGCTGGAGTACCAACCTGATGAGGACACATTACCCCGTGGAATTTTTCAGAACTGTAGTATGTGCACAAGGAGTTAACCCAGAGAAGCATGCCCACCAAGTATCATTTTGGGGGATTAGGTATTCTGCCCTGCCGGTTGTGAGAGGATAGTTTGAACTGAAACAAACAAAAAAAAAAGCCCTCGACAACTGGAACTTCACCTATGCAAAGCCCTTGTCCTGTTACTTGTTCTAGGGTTAGGGAGTGTGGTGAATACTAGCGATATTCATCAGACTTAGCCGCTTCAGAGTTGGTGCCCTGGATTGCAGTTCTCTCATAATAAGGGGGAACCATGTCATTACAGAATCAACAAGAGTTTATTAGGGTCAGCCTTGAGGAGTTTAGAACCAGGTAAGTCCTAATTGGAAGCTCCAGGAGGGGATGCTGTTACGGCTCAGGCAATGTCAATAAAGGCTCCTTTGCAACAGTAACTAAAGCACCTGGAGTTGGTATGTTAGGCGAAAAGGTGGTCAAAGCCTGGGGGTCGGTGATCCCGTCTCTTCAGAGGCATAGGTAGGAGGGTGGGTTTTGGATTAAGTGCCTTATTGGGGGCCTATTACTGCCGGTGGTTTTACTGGATCTCTCTGCAGCTGAATTCCAAGGGTGGTTAGGTCATGTCCTCCATGTCTATAATAGATCACACTCCAGTGTAGGCCTGATGACCACCATGTGTTCTGTTTTCCCTGGTTGGTGAATGTAATTTTTACCTGGACTAAGTTGCCTGGCACTCAAGGCTTGTCTGGCTGCAGGAGGGGGCGGGGGCACACCAGATTGGGTTTACATAAAATTGACCAAGTCTGGATTACTTACAGACCATTTCCATTCTCCCTCGTTAGAGGTGACACAGGCCTAACTCTTGCAGAAAGAGGACTTGAGGCTTCCACACTGCTTCTTATCCCTGAGGTTACCTGGGCACATGTAGAAACTATAGCTCCTGGCCTCTTTCTGGCCCATCACTCTATAGACATGGTTCAGATCACAAAATCAGGTATTCAATGGGGCCACATGGGTAGTGTGGTATAGAGTCTCATATGACTCTCTGTCCAAGAGAATCCCAGTCAATTTGAATAGTACGTGGGGGTTGCTCTCTTTAGCAGGTGTAGCGGGAATCAGCATCAACATTAACTAGATGAGGAACAATGCTTGAGCATGACCTGTAGGGGCTGGTGGGGTGTTGTGAAACTTTCCAGCCATCTCCTCAGTAGCCCCCTTGGCTGGTGAATGGATCTGCAGGTCCTGCATGCGAATAATGGATCCAGGTGGCCATTCTGTCCACCTTTAGGGCTCTGGGCATAGTCATCAACATGATAAAGGGTCCCTTCCATCGTGGATCTAGGGACCCCTGCCAATGACATGGGATGAAGACCCAGTCTGTGGGGTTGGGGGAGGGCAGCAGATTCCTATAGGACCCTGAGTTTGGGTCATATATGCCTGTGGGTCCATTGCAGTCATCAGATGGAATCAAGCACATCCCGGTCATCCAGTTCTGCCAGGAATTCTGATTGGAGACTGAGAATAATAGGAGGAGGGGTGCCAAATGTGATTTCAAAGGGAGTTAGGCCCATCTGATACGGGGAGTTTCTCACTTGGTGTAAGGTAAAGGGAAGGAAAGTAACCCAGTCTCTACCAGTCTCTAAGGATAATTTAGTCAAGGTCTCTTTTATGGTTCTATTCTCTCTACCTGATGAACTCTGGGGTCCATAGGCACAATTTAATTTCCAATCAATCCCCAGAATGGTGGCTAGACTCTGATTCACCTGAAATACAAATGCTGAACCGTTTTTCTACCCTATCATAGTGGGGAACCCATACCTGGGCAGGATATCTTCCAGCAATTTTCTGGTCACTGTCTCATGTCTGGTAGGGAACTCCTTGGTCCATCCAGAAAAGGTATCTAGAAGATACCTATAGCCAGCCTGGCAGCTGTTGACCAGGTACTCTGTAATCTGGCTTCCATTGTCAATCTGGGTTTGACTTCTGTGAAGTCAGTTTCCCAGTATGCACCTGATTTCTGTCCTTGGAGCTGAGTTCCGGGGTTCTTGGGGTTGGAGATAGCATTGGTCACTTGGCAGGCCTGGCAGCTGTCGACCAGGTACTCTGTAATCTGGCTTCCACTTTCTATTTTTACTTCTGAATGCCTCAGCAAGTCCTGCATCTGACAAATTTGTGCAGGATTTGAAAGCCCAATTGCTTGGGTGTATGACTCTACTGTCAGCCGATCTCCACCATCCTCCAAGGCATTGTGTCATAGATAGGGTTTTTATCCATGTCAGATCTTTCCGGGTATATTTCGATTCATCTGGTAAAGCTGGGAGCCCAGGGTACACCAAGATGGGGGCCAAAGTAGAGGTTAGTGCCAACTCCCTGGCCATTCAATCAGCCAAACTGTTTCCTTTTTGTATTGGGCCATTCCCTTTCTGGTGGCCAGGACAATGTATTATGGCCAGTTTTTTTTGTAGGGGGGCACAATGTCTTCAGCAGGTTCAAAATTTCATTTTTTTAAAAATTGTCTTTCCCTCTGCTGTCAATAGGCCCCTTTCTTTGTATATGGCCCCATGCATGTGGGCAGACGCAAAGTCGTAGTGGCTGTCTGTATAAACATTAATCTTTCCCAGTCCCAGCTCTAAAGCCTTGGTTAATGCTACTATTTCGGCTTTTTGGGCTGAAGTCCCTGCCAGCATTGGTTCTGCCCAGACCACCTCATTTGTGGTCGCTATTACCGCTCCCCCATGTCTTAGTCCATCTGGCACAAAGCTGCTTCCATCCATGAACCATGTCTCCTCTGCATCTGAGAGAGGAGTTTCTTTTAGGTCCTGTCATGTGCAGGGTGCTCGTGCTAGGATCCTGGAACAGTCATGTAGTGAAGCTTCGAGGTCTGCGTCTGGCAGCAATGTAGCAGGTTTTAGAATTGTTGGAAGTTGAAACATTATTCTGGCTGGGTTAAGGAGCATAGTCTGATAACGAGTCATCCAGGCATTACTCAACCATCACTTGGGCAGCTGTTTAAGTACCCCTTCCAGTTCAATCCTAGAGCTGGCTTGTCAGCATCCTTAACCATCATGGCCACTGCCACTATGATGTGAAGGCAAGGGGGCCAGCCCATGGCCATGGGGTCTAGTTTCTTGGATAGGTAAGTTACTGGTCTTTTCCATGATCCTAGGGTCTACATGAGCACACTCTTATTTATTCCCCAGTCCTCATCCACAAAAGAAGGGCATGGTTATGCCCAGCAGCCCTAGTGCCAAGCTTCTAGAAGCTTGAGGGTGTCACATACCTTCTGTCTGTCCTCTCTCCAAATAAAATCTTGTTCCTTCATATAGGGGCTTGGCTAGTTCAGCAAACCCCAGAATCCAGAGGTGGCAGAACTTGGTGGTACCCAGGAATCCCCTCTCCTGCTTAGCAGAAGCAGAGGTAGGTATCTTCAGTACCGTTTCCTTGTGGGCATCTGAGAGGCATCTCTATCCTCCTTCGAGGACATACCCCTGCTACATTATCTGTTGTTTGCAGATCTGGGCCTTCTTTGCGGAGGCCCTGCATCTCAGGCTTCCAAGGGCCTGCGGTAGGTTTTCCATCCCTTTCAGACATATTTCCTAGTTGGCGCAATAATCAACAGGTCATTTTTTGATGCACTGTAACAGACATATCTGGGTTTGGGGCTTAATACTCACCCAAGTCCTCGTGTAGGGCCTCATCAAAGATGGTGGGGGAGGTTTTGAATCCTTGTGGCAGTCTGGTTCAAGTTAATTGGCCACTAATTCCGATCTCTGGGTCTTGTCATTCAAATGTGAGATAGGGCTGATTACTGGGCGCTAGTTGCCAACTGAAGAATGCATCCTTAAGTCCAGGACCCTGCACCACTGTTAGTCAGGGCCAGCGTCCTGAGCAAGGTGTAAGGGTTTGGCACTGTGGAATGAATATCTACTACCCTCTTGTTTGCCTCATGGCTGGTAATCATTGGAGTGAAGCTTTTTTACCAGCAGCGGGGAGTGGGGGTGGGGGGTAGAGGGTGTTTCAGGCCAACTGAATGAGTCTCAAAATTCTAGCAATCACCTTGCTTCGAGGGACATGAGGTATTGGTGGACTTTTACAGGATCTGCCCCTGATCTTCACATAGACAGTGGGCTGGTAGGATGCCAAACCCATAACTTCCATCTTTGTCCATGCTACAAGAAACTTTTGAAGCTAGTTCTACATGGAGGGATCAGGTTTCATAGGTTTTGAGTAGAGCCTGCATTCCTCAGTCAAGATGCTGGTGACCAAAATTTGGACCAGCACCCCATTAGGGTCAAGTAGCTTATCCCTGTCACTAGAGAAATGTATTTATGCTTTTATCTTTGTAAGCAAGGGGATATGGGCATTCCAGTATCAACAGGAAAGAATAGGTTACTCGTCCCATTCATAAGTCCACCATTCTTTGAGTAGTCCATGAGTAGGGTTTGGTTCTGGTGGCTCCCTGTAACCAGGTCTTTTTATTAGATATAGGCCCTTCTTGTTTTAACAATACTGAGTTTTCTGCTCTGGTGTCTACCATAAAGTCAGTTTTCTTCTCCAACTTTAGATTTACCCTGGGTTTGGGAAGCAGGGCTGGGGGACCCTGACTCCCTCAATCACTGCCTATATCTAACTGCAGGATTTTGGTCTTTTGCTGCTTCTTTGGACATTCTCTTGCCCAGTGTCCTTCCTCCTTCCAGTATGCGCATTGATTCCTCCCCCCTAGTCTCAGGTGTTTCTCATCTTTGTTTCTGCCTTCTCTATTGCCAGAAGTTGCCTGTCGTATTCCCTGGCACAAGCCATATCTCTCTTGATGTAGCCAAAATCTTGGTTAACTTCTAGTGGTGGCTTTCCCGTTGTGCTTCTAACACTGGAGCAAGGCTCTGTTCAGTTCTTTTTCCTCTACACTTTCCCTAGTATTAAAACCTCTCTCTGCCACCATCATTATATCTCTGATATTTTTCTTTCCTAGTCTGCCTAGTTTTGGGAGCTTTTTCTTTATATCTGGAACTGCCTGGTTTACAAAAGCAAAGATCAGGGATATTTCTGTCTCTGGTGCCTCTGGGTCATAGGGAGTATAGTGCCTGAAGATTTCCTGCAAGTATTCCAGGAAGGCTGCTGTGTTCTCCTCAGATTCTGTCTCACATCATAAACCTTACTCATATTGGTCATCTGCCTGGCCACTTCCTTGAGAGCCACCAATAGAGTCTGGCAATAGACTTTGAATCTCTCCTTACCTTCTACTGAGTTATGATCCCATCCTGACTGGACAGTGGAGAACACTGCATCTCTAAGGGCTGAATCAGCAGTGGGCTCCCCAATGGGTCCAGGGACAAGTTTGTGGGCTTCTGTGATGATCCTGTTTCTTTCTTCGGTGATGAAAAGGACCTGCAATAGCTGCTGACAGTCATCCTAAGTGGGCTGCCGGGTAAAAAGGGCAGTCTTTAGGAGGTTAGTGAGGTCATGGAGATTCTTAGAGAAGGGGGTGTTTTTTGAATGCCAATTGTACAAATCACTAGTGACAAAAGGCCAGTAGTGATACTGTTGGTTTCCATCCTCATTTGGCATCCCAGCTGGACTCAGTGGTAGGATTGCATGGCCCTGAGGTTGGGGAGTAGAGTGTTTTCCCACTTGCTGTGGGTAGCCTGGGCTGGGCCTCCACCTGATGCCTGATTCTCTAGTGGAGCTTCCCCAACATTGTGCTCAGCAGGTTCAGGGTGCTCCAGGGGAGGCATATAGGTTGGAGGAAAGATGTCTTCCTCATCTGGTCCTCCTTGTAGGATTGGTGTGGAAGCAAGTCCCCTGGGTTTTCTCTCAACAGTTAAAACCTTAACTTCTTGAGGCAAAAAACTTTAACCCATGGTGGAGGGTTTTCTCTATGTCCCAACCAGGTGACTATATAGGGAATCTGTTCTGGGTGGCTGATCCTTGTTGGTAAATGGTATTCTCCACTGCACCTATAAGCCAGCATCAAAGGATCCCTCTGCTGGTCAACTGACATTAAAGGAGGGATACTCTGAGCTGCAAAAGATACTAAATTTTCACTTTCTAATTTCCACACTGTTATCTACAGTCACCTTAAAGTCACCCCAGTGTGCAAGGCAAAGCTGTAAGGGAGAAGAGAGAGTCTGTCCCATGTTAGCAGTCAGTGTCAGGTCAATTGTTAAAACAATGGACAGAGACACAAAGAAAAAGACAAACACAAGGGCCCAATGAGAGGAAAAATATCTTGAAAGCAGAGTCAGAGGTCTGTGGTCTTGATAAGCCCCAGACTCCCTTTGTCTGGAGTCCAGGGGCTCTAAAATGCCAAAGCCTGTGTACTTTAGGGACACTTCATCCCCTAGCAGGGCTGCCTGGTCCATGTTCTTGTCAGGACCTGGGATGTCTCCTAGATCCTTGCAACCCAAGCCTTACAGCATCTGCCTAGGATACTTGGGCTGTTTCAGAAAAAACAGAAAACTGGATTTTTGGAGGATTCCGTGTCTCAGAAGCAGTCAGAGATGTAAAAGGCAAGCTGAAAGTAAATGAATAGAGAGGCAGATAATTGACAGATACAAATGGAAACTCACCAGCTTCTCTGACACCTCTGGGGTCAAGGGTCCAGGGCTCATGGAGGATCCAGGAATCCCAGACGATCCCCCAAATGTATGCCTGAGTTGTGAGACCTCCAATGAGACCACCACAGAGCCGATTTTCTGATGCATTCAAACAAGGATTTTTTTTTTT
>LOEQ01004945.1:61343-81772 GCA_001685075.1 Bramus lutescens | reverse complement strand
CACGGGGTGGGGCACCTAGGGTGGGGTGACTGCTGGGTTAGATTCTTACAAAATGGAGCCTGGGTTTAAAATGGCTTTATTCTTGTCTCTTCAGTAACAACTCTGAAGGATGTTCTACAACCATTTACAAAATGTCAGTGGGCTTTTGTTTCATAGACATACTTATCCATGAACATAGCATTTGATTATTTTCAGTACCTTTGCTAAATTGTTTTTTGTCTATTCTGAAGGTATTTTCTCCTAAATAAACCACAGGCATGTGTCTCTTGCCTCTGAGTGTGATTTTTGAGAAAAACTCAAACTGAGACACCCATTCTTTCATTAGTTTGTCAATAACAGTGTATAAAGAATTCATGAACTAAATTTTGAAAAACACTTGAGTTCTAATATGCTGGTAAGAAAATTCTTGGTTAGAAGATCACACATTTATAATTGTCCAACTCAGCTTCTGCTTTATTTTTAATGCTGTATCATGGCCAAACATTTTGTAGTGGTTGTTGCTCTGTTTTTCCTTTCCCATTTCACTGCAAGATATAAGTGACACATATGTACTTGATTTGAGTTGAATATTTTACATTTAAATCTCTCAATAAATGTGAAGTGACAATATACCTTATTATGTGTCTTACAGTCTATATTTGTAGATACGTACTTCTATAATTTTGAAGTATAATTTATCTAAAGGATGCATCAACCACCACTTATTGTCGTCCAGGAATGTTTACAGATGCAAAAGTTTTACATCAAGATTACATGAGTCATACTTGTTGCCATCTATGAATATACTTGCCCTTAGAAACAGTGAAAGAATAAGGAATTGGAAAGGGCATTTCTAGAGGCAGGAAAAAAGAAAAAAATCACCAATATGATATGATCTAAACATTTTTTCACTTGTAATGATTTTCTATTACTTTTGTTAATGGAAAAAGAAATTATAGGCCCTAAAATAATTGTAAATAAAGATAAATTATGAGTTTGTGTTTTATAATGCTGAATTTCCATATTTTCATATTGTATTAATAAAGAGTCCTGGAGTACATTTCTCTGAGTATCACAACTCAGTTTTTCTGCCATTAAACTTTTCATATAAATGGAAAGGAATAAATTAGTGCTGTCAGATGTTCCTAACTTTTACTATTTAAATCATAGAACATTAGTTGTGAATATTGATTTAACCACAATTAATACTATCCCATTTTGGTAATTCTTGGGTTTTCATATAATTTGTTCATAACACAAGACCAAGTAAAAGTTAAATGGACCTCTGTGGTAGCAGTCTTGTATTTCTTGATTCATAGGAATACAAGCAAATATAACCATTTGGTATTATGTATTTGATGACCTGCAGTTTATGAGAACCACCTTCTTATAGATTCAGCATCTGTATCTTGTGGCTGTAGAAAGAACTATTCATTGCAGTTCTTTTGAACTTGGTTATCTGAATACTGTGATTCAAAGAATTTTTTATTTAAAATTTGCGATTTTGTAAATTTTGCTGCAGAAATGAGGATTTTTCCTGTAGACTGTGGAATGTCATTTTAATCTAACTCCTGAGGGGAGACAGCACTTGCTGTCAAGTGGGTGGGGCTGGCTGACATCCTGGCTCATGCATTAGTTTGAGAAATTTTTGTTTTCTCGCTCTTCACACACTGCTATTGCTTGATTCTTACACCTAAGAAGTGACTTTAATTTTTTTTACCAAGAAAGATCACTGACTCCCCATCTCTGATCACTTTGAATACAGATTGTATCCTTTCTCAATTTTCTGATTGAAAACATACTAACAGCATTGGCATCCCTTTATAAGGCTATTCATTTTTGTATCAAGGCACATGAAAAATATTCCACAATGAGATTGAGGAACTCTAATGTGCTTAAGATCAAACCCTGTTGTCTTCCTGATCAATGTCCATTCTTTACAGCCTTTCATTCTGGTTTGTGTTCCAGCCAGAGCCAAATACTTCATGAGTTGCAACAGTCACACTTTTATAGAAGAGTGTGATTAAAAAGGACTTGATTCAATACTCAAATTATCTACAGTCCATTTTGAAGCAGAATATTATTTTAAAAGAAATTTTGCTTTTTATCTTTACTCATGGATAAAGGGGACAGAAATGAGAAATATAATATTACCCATTACCGAGAACTGTCTATGTATGGGAGGCATCCAGTTTGCTTGATGACCTCATTGTAGATACATGCCAAAAGTTTGTATTTATTCTTCTTCTAACATTATTCTGTTTTTAATGTATCCCCTTATAAGGTAGCAACCTAATTATTGTCTTGTCCATAAATCTGGGACATGTGCATTATTTTGCCATTTAGGATATAAATCCAACCAAGCATATGTTCAAAGTTTAAAGTGAACTCATTCATTTTTACTTTTCCCTTATCCATTATTTTCCAGACTATTTAGAGAAATGCCAATCTTTCAGAGTAAAAGAAAATAGACAAAATTACAACAGATTAAATTTAATTCTTATGAATGTCTTCCAACCTCAAAATATTTCCAAGTTAGCTCAACTAATTGAGTGTACAACTATGAAATGCTCCTAGCCATTGGTAGTAAAGGCCTATTCTGAAATAGTTTTCTAACTTGGATTTTTTTTNTTTTTTTTAAATAGTCATATTACAAGTTTGGCTTCTTCAAAAATAAGTCAGCCTTGTGCACTTTTCTTCCATTTTCAGAAGAGTTACCACTGGTGAGTGAATGTGCATGCAAAATTTATCTTATGGATGCTTACACATGTAAGTTCAACCTCAGACTCTAGACAGTTTCCCTCGTGTTTGGGGCGGGGGGAGTAGGAGAGGGAGGGATAAAAAAGGGAAAGAGAGAAGAGAGAGGGGAATCTGATTTCAGTTTCCATGGAAATAGGCTAAATAAGGACTTTAACAGACAGGGGTATGGCAGTACCCAGCTGCTGAGTTTTAGCACAGTACTATTGAGACAAAATCTGAGTGCATCCTAATCTTTTCTATTATGACATCAATATTATATTTTGGTACCTGGAACATATCATTTTGGATACAAATTTTCTTTCTGACATTGATAATCACATATCCATTCAGTTAGCCTTGTGAAAAGAACTCAAACATAAAACTCATCCAATACAATTGCTTCATTTACCCTGCATATTGTTTTATTATTACTTTGTGAGATTTTTACCCCCACTTTATATATATTTTTAACCTATAAATAAATACACTCAGAATTTCCTCTCCTCCACCATCTAAATGTCAGTGGAAAATTCTACAGAAAAGAGAGGTAAGACTTTTTCCAGGCTTCTATTTACTATATAAAGGGTCTGTGATATTAGCTGCTTGCTGCGATAATTTTATTGGTCCACTTGCTATAGTGCATTACAATAAAGTCAGGAAATGGAGCTTTATTTCTAGAAAGACAGAAGTATAATATTGTGACCATTAAGCTAAATAAAGCACCATATGAAAGTTTTATTTTTAAAAAGGTATTGGCTGTTAAACAAACCAAAACCCTAAACTGCAATGTGTAGGATGTTGAGTCATATGCATTTTTGGTAGCTCATCTGGAAAAAAATAAAACAGCAATAAAACTTCATAATAATTTCTGTCAAAGAGTATTTAAATATCTGGACATACTAAGAAAGAAAATGAAGGATTCCAGCTCATTTTTCTGGCCTGCTGCCATTTTACTCTTTGGTGTGAATCTGTGAGGAGATTTGACACATGCATAAAAAATTGAAAGGAAAAGAAATAAAAAAGGATAAGTGTATGAGGCTTTGGATATACAATTTTGTTTGATTTCATACTTCCACAATGCATAAAGATAGTGAAGCATTACATTTCATCTCACAAACATATGATTTTGAAATGTCAAAAAATAGATATAAAAGGGTGAAAGCAGAAAGTTTAAAATCTTTTACACTTGGAATTTTAAAAATTATACTTGTATACGTGTGTATATGCACACTGGTGTTTTCAGGAGATAGAGCAGACGTCTTGGATGTGTATGCATGTGGGGGATAGAAGACAACCTAAGGTGTTAGTTCTCACCTTCTGCCTTGTTTGAGACAGTCTCTTGTTATTTACTGCTGGGTATGCCCGACTAGCTGAGCACTGAGCCTTCCATCTTGCTGTAGGAGTACAATGCATGACATTTCGTCCAGTATTACCTGGATTCTGGGGATTTGAATTCAGCTTCCTTTTTTTTACTTTTTATTGAAAACAGATTCTTCTCTCATACAATACACCACACCCCAGCCACAGTTCCCCCTCCTTTCTTTCCTCCCAGCTCGCTCTGACCTGTCTTCTCCTCCAGATCCACCCCGCCCTGCTGTTTCCCTTCCAAGGGACAGCAACCAAACAGGGCAAAACAAGATACAATAAGACAAGGCAAACCTCTCACAATGAGGCAGGACAAGGCAACCTAAGAAGAGGAAAAGAGCAGGCAAAGAGTCAGAGACACAGCTGTTAGGAGTCCCACAAAAATGCCAAGCTTCCAACCATATACTTGTGTAGTAAGCACTTTATCCATTGAGCCATCTCCCTAGCCCCTACGCTTGGGATTTGATACCTAGATTGGAAATGTAAAGGTCCATTGGAAGATATGATTTTAGTATGAATAGCTTGTCAATGAAGGACTCACTGTGTTTTACATGATTAATTTCCTGGGGTTTGTGTAGCAAATGACTTAGAGGCTTCTACCGCCTATAAACTCCGTGTGCAAGCATAAAATATGGCTCTCTCCTGAAAACGAGTCAGGTGGAGAGGAACTGTGAGATTTCCAGTCATCAGTGAGATGGTTTTCCCTGTTGATTTTGTTTCTGTGTAGTTAGGTGTGGAATGATGTAAATATGTGTATTTAGACATCAGGGAAATTCAAGTACTATAAATTAGCAGCAGAAACATCTAGGCATGTTGATGTAGAGAAAGCCTTAGCCATCATGAAGTAGAAGAGCACACACGTACACCCATACACATGCTTTCATGCACATCTTGTACCAAAATGAAATTTATTTTATTTTGTTTTGTGTTTTAAGACAGACTCTCTCTATATACACAGCCCAGGTTAGCCCTGAGCTCACAGGGATCCTCAGCTTCCCGAATGCCACTATACTTGGGTAAAATGATAGGGTGGCTCTCTCTCTCTCTCTNTATCTATCTATCTATCTATCTATCTATCTATCTATCTATCATCTTTCTCTCTATTCTTATAACATTTGTCCTTGTTCTTCAGAATTTAATACCTGTATACAGTGGAATACAATCATATCCACGTCTACTTTCTCCTCCAGCTCTTCCCTATTGCTCCAACACCCATCCCCCAATATCTTGTAATTTTTTTTGACAACCCACTAAGTTCAATTAGTGTTACCATATGTGCATGGGTGTGGGACACCCACTGGAGTACTTTTAATCCTGTCAGTGATCACATTTTCAATAAAGAACAATTCTTTCTCCCTAGCAGCTATCAACTGCCGATAAATAGCTCCTTAGTAAGGGTTTTATTAATGTTTGTTGCTAGAAAGTGTTTCAGCTTCTTGTGGGAAATTGTTCTGGGTAAGTTTTCTGTTAAATCTCATCTGGGCAAGCACATATTGTCAAGCTGGAGGGGCAACTGCACTGTTTGTTTGAGTGTGGTTTTATGCTTATCTGTTTCAGAACTGATCAACCTTAACTAATTATGTTATCTAGTGTTTGGATGTATTTTCCTGAATCATCTATTTGCCTAGTGTAAAGAAACCCAACTGGAAACTTGGTACAACTGTGGTGTTTCTAGAAAACATATATAAGATTTCTGAAGCGTGCATACGTGGTTACTCTGAGAAATGTGGTCTCATGGTCTACTGACATGGATACAAATTTAAAAGTGTGGCTTAGCCCCGAAATATATAAACCAATATTCAGTTTCAGGAGCTTCTTTCATAATGGATAATGGCAAAAAAGAGACACATTTAGAATTTAAATAATTTTATGTCTTTTTATTTTTCTGAAACATAACAAAAATATTTGGTATTGTTTCTTATGTTTTGTTTTTCATGTATTAAAACTGTATTTTTTTTAGAAAAAACTTAAAGTTGTGTGGGTAGGGAGGGGGCGAGGACCTGAAGAACTTGGGGGAAGGAAAGAATATGAGTAAAATGTTTTTAAATTTAAAAATTGCTTTAAATAATAAAAATATAAGATGCTTTGTTATGGAAAAGTAAAAGAAATTATACAAATTATACTGCCAGAGAAATGTTTAATAATTGTGCTTTGTTTTGCTGTTTAAAATCATTAACAGATGTTGCCTTCAATGTTAAGAAAATGAATGCACAATGTAGAGATAGTTTTCTAAAGCTTTGAAACACCGGTACATTTAAATGAATAAGACAAATTTGATGTATGTGTGACAATTGAGTAGCTTGATTTACTTGTGGGATTCATAGTGATAGAAGCAGGAGTGGTCCCTATGGCTTCCATTTGCTCTTGGGAACTTATTCCTCATACTGAGTTGCCTCACCCAGCCTTAATACAAGGTGAGGAGCTTAGTCTTACCTCATTTTATGTCATGATTTGTTAACACCTATGGGAGGCTGGCCCCTTTCTGAACAGAAGCAGAGGAAGAGTGGATTTGTGGGGAAAGGTGGGGGAAGGGAATGGGATGAGAGGAGAGAGGGGAAACTGTGGTCAGGATGTAAAATAAACGAATAAATTTAATTAATAGTAAAAAGAGAAATTTGATAAAATAAGGACTAAAACAGAGGTGACATGTTTCTTGTCGAACCTGTCATTAAGTAATTCAGTTCCTATATTTTAAGTTGAAGAATGAATCCAGCATAGTGGGTAAACTGTAGGATCATCAACCATAAGACAAGAGCCTGACTGTATTCTGTATAAGTTATAGAAGATTAATTATGGGACAATAAATAAAAATTCAGGGTCCTTTTAGTTCATTAATGAAGTACAGATTAATTCATTTACTTTTGCTTTATCTTATATTGTATTATATTTTATTATGATTCCTTAGATGCCTGTTTTTTGTCTAAGGAGAGACAAAAAGTTATGGATTTGGATGGGAGTAGAATGTGGAGGGACTGGGAGAAAGGTGAGGGGAAACCATAATCAGAATATACTGTATGAAAAAAATCTATTTTCAGTAAAAGGAAAATTTAAAAAGTACAGATTTAGGCTTTACTATCTTTCAAATTTTGTTTCCCATTTATTTATCTAGTTTTGGGGAAGTACACATGTCATGGCGCGTGTGTGGAGGTCAGAGGGCAACCATATGAAGCTGGTTATCTCTGCACTGTGCAGATCCTGAGGATCAAGCTCAGGTCTTCAGTCTTGCAGCGGGCACCCTTACCCACTGAACTGTCTTGCCTGTAGTGAAGCCTGAAAAATTTCACTACTGGTAGGTCTCATAATCTGTCATTTCCTACAGATCTGATTGGCTCCAGGTCCCCAATAGCTGCTTTTTTCCCTGCTATGGGGAAGTATAAAAGGTAACAAACCCTCCCACATTGTAAGTCCATAACTCAAGAGGCAGAAATAGGAAGATTGCTGTGAGTTTGAGGTTAGCCTGAGATACATAGTACAGCTGTATTTCAAAATGTCTGTGTATGTGTGTTGTGAGGGAAATACTTCACCAGGGACTCTCTTAATTGTACTTCCCCAATTGTCTTGGTGAGTTAGAATTTTCTAGTCATAAATAGCTATGTTGCATCTGTGGTGTTTCTATTAAACTAATTTTTTATCTTCAGTTTTTTTATATTTATTCCATTTTTGTATAGTTTTGAGAATTTTATACATGAGGACACTGTAGTTGCATGGTTTCCATCTCTTCCCCACCTCAACTCCTCTTATGTATTCTTGAATTTTTCTTCTGAAATTATTGTATATGTATGCATATATGTATATTTATATATACACATACATACAACTTATTATGTCCAATTGTTTTCCCATGTGTGACTGAGTTTAATACTGACCATTAAGGATTGAATGTTTTGATCCTGAACGAAACTGGTTCTCCTCCCTCAGCAGCCATCGACTGCCCGTGGCTCTTCATCTAGGGTCAGGGCCTTGAGCAATGTTCTTCCATCTCTGTTTGGTATGTCAACTGGTGTCGTTTTTATAGTCTTATGTAGGCAACAGTACTGAGAGTTCATGGGCACAGCATCCCAGTCATGTCCAAAAGACATGGTCTTGCAGAAGTTCTCCATATCCTCTAGCTCTTACAATCTCTCCATCCCCTCGTCCATGATGTTCCCTGAGCCGTAGGTGTAAAGGCTGTGTTAGAGACATCTAAACTCATTTTTTTTAAATAACCAGGTTTCTGTGATGGTGTCTCCCTTCTTTGAGATATATGACATTCACTGACTTTTCTACCAAATTATTATGGATGAATGAAAAATATTCACTCTTTCCCAAGACTCTAAGTTGGCAAGATGGGGTGAGTACCTGTTTTTCTTTTCTACTTCTTTCCCTTTTTCTGGACCACCAATCAGTGATTCTATATAAATTTTCACAATTCTAGACCTTGGAAGAAATTTCTGTCATTTTGGGTCTGCTATTATTACTCATGACTTGGAAATTTTCTTCAAATGCAGTTTTCAAACATGGAACGATTCATTAGCAATTTGTAAATTACATGTTCAGATTTCTTGTCTTAAAAATGTATTGTTTGGCTGCTCTCAGATGTGTTAATATATAGGGAACACATAGAAGGTTAAAATATCATTTTGTAGGGTTTTCTATGTACAGCTAAAACTCTTAACCTACCTTCATAAAACACTAAGAGTCAGGCTGCCAAGGAATTTAAACACCCTCGCATTTGTTAAGCATATTGTAAAAGTGGTATGTAAATGTATGTACATAAATGCACTAAATGTGCACACCTACGTATAGTGCAGTTATGTACACTTAAATACTTTCTGTGGGTGTTATATACTTGCACATGTACTTGTGCTCTGTGTAATATATGCTCATATATATTTGTGTATGTACTGTGCCTGTCTGTGTGTATGTGGAACAAAGCCAAAGGGTTATTGCCAGTTTCGCCTAGTTGTTCACACTTCTTTGGAGGCATCGTGGCAATTATCTTGGTAACTCTGGTACAACAGGAAAAAGCCCTTTTAAAAAGGCATGTTAATTGAAAGACTACCTGAAAAAGCTGAGAGAAACACATTTCAGGAGTCATAGAAGAGAAATCAAGGACATTGCTTTTGATCAAAAAATATTTATGAATTTCTCTCAGGAGTGATCCCAGAATGAGTTTGAGAAATGGACTGTCAGAGCCATTTCTGTAAGAATTAGACAAAGCACTTTATAGATCCCAACAAATATACAGCCCTTGAACCTCATATCAGGTACTACAAAGTGGGACTACTTATTCCTCCACCTCAGAAGTCTTACCTTGCTATGACTTGATAGAGGGTGGTGTAAGTGGCTTGGATGAGTTTGCAGCGATTTATGTTCAGGGAAGGTGAACCTGGGATTCTCTCAACCTCACCTTAGGTAAATACAGAAGGATTCTATATGAATAAAGTTTAAACTAGAAGAGAGTCAACAGGTGCATCCTCAATCAACCTGTACTACGACTAGCTTCTGTCTAGTAGTCAAGAGAATTAGACTTTTAGTTGCTTATGTGTGCAAGGCACCTATCTTTGAAGGGCTTGTCTGTCCATGGTAATAAGTGTTTATTTTCCACTCTCAGTATTATCAAGATGATCAAGACTCTTTCCATTTTTGTTGTCAGGTCAGCTCCCACATGTATGCATAAGATTTGTGTACAAAGTTTGATATAGGACTCAGTTGGGCGAAGGCTCTTCAGGGATGTAATATGCTATTTCCATGGAGTAACCAAATAGCCTGGAAATAAGCTGCTCTTTTCCTGGTTGATAGGGCACACATCTGTGTGTAGGCTTTGTCAGTTTTTCATTCTGTGTATGTCTGTGGATTGTGTTTACTGTAATTTTGAGGACTTATAGACCATTGTGGTTCTCAATTTGTGTGTTGAGACCCCTCTGGGGGTCAAATGACCTTTTCACAGGGGTCGTCTATCAGAAAACACAGATGTTTCCTTTGTGATTTGTAACAGTATCAAGATTACAGTTATGGAGTAGCAATGAAAATAATTTTGTGGTTGGGGGGTCACCACAACATGAGGAACTACATTAAAGGGTCACAGCATTAGGAAAGCTGAGAACTGCTGATATAGACTTTGCCACAACAGTGAGAGTATTGTAGTGTTTTTGTGTTCCTCCTGGTAACAAGGGCATAGTACAGAGAGATCCTTTCCTGCTTCTTCTTGGGGAGCTATGTTTGTCTGCTACTAGAACATAAATTGACACTACAGGATAAAAATAAGTGAAACTAGGAATAAAGAATAAATGAACAGAAGTAGGCACTAGGCTTGACATAAAGAAATCAGTATTTGGAAGAATCTTAGAGAAAAAGTGATTGAGAAGTTCTTGACTGTTCATTAGCCAAAATGAGGATGCCAGGATCACATTCCCACTGAGGTCTTTCTTAATTTAGGGTAGTGCAGGGGTCTTGGGAAACACTTTTAGAATCTGATGACAACTATTATCCTTCTCATTAGCAAAATGTATATATTGAACATACACATATTTTTGCATGTAATTAATTTTGGGGCGGTCAAACGTTCTTCTCTTCTTCAGCTCATTCATGATCCCTGCTTTGAGAACCGATAATTTAGATAACACAGTATTTAGCAGTAAATTGGCACAATGGAGAATCAATTGAAGCTAGGAACTATACTTCAATTATAGTCCCATACCTTCTTCCAACTAGTTCTGTGAACATTTTACTACTCTGGGTTTTGGTTTTCTCATGCTTTCTCTGTACTTTGCCAAGAAACCTCTGTTCTCTACTAAGTAATTTTCTCTGAAGCCTTGTGGTGCCAATTTGATTCTAACCCAAAATCTTATGTGGTGACTACAACTCTCTGGCATCTCGTTTCCTTTTCCTTGCATGGCACTCTCATCGATATCAAAGTGGACTTCCAATAGATCACCTGGGAAAAGGGAGGGAACAGACAAGAAGCAGACTGGGGAGAGCAGATTAACACTAACTGTTCAGGTGAACTGACTCTAGTTCATTCGCTTCCCTCTTTGTTTTCTCCTAAACTGACTGATATGAAACAAAAACAAGCAGTTGAAGCCACCACAGGAAGGGACTCTGCCGTGTACTGGCTCTAGCATTCTTGGTTTTTTTTTTGCCAGTGTAGTACCAATATAATATTTCCCCTTTCATGATACATGCTTATAAAAATAGCCTTATTTTCTAATATATTTAGCTCAAAGCGAATCACCCCAAAGCAATGTTCAAATGTCACCAGACAAGCCAGACGTAGAGAGTGAGAAGTATTACTCTCGCCATCCCCACCAATTATCTATAGCCCATTTTAAGGTTTATAGTCCAACCCCAATATCCAGATTTGTACCTTCTTCACAATTTCCCACCACATGGTAATCCAGGTTAGTTTTAATGTGGCCTCAAACCCTAATAATTTCTTTCTGTGGTAACACACTGTATTTTTATATAGCTCTAATCTTGGGCAGAGATATACTTTGGAGGTTTATATCCTGAGCCATAGTGCTACAGTGTGTGAAGTTGGCCAATCAAATATAATAATGCCTTGAGTTCTTTTGTCCCAAGTGCTCCCCAAACACCATCTAAAATCTTACAGTCAACTCGCAATATCACTAAAACTTAAGATTTCCAAGTCAAGATCATGCTTTATCTGATTTGTTTGCTTGTGTGCACCCAGTCTTTAGATCAATGTATGGGTAATATCAGGCACTCAAAATTTACTGAATTTAAATGTATTTACTGTTGTTATCCCCCATTGTACAGATGAAGAAACAAACATTCACAGAAGTCAAACACTGCTACAAGCTGCAGGGATACTTTAATAGGATCCAAAGGAATAAAGCCATTATGAAGAGGGTACCATTTGTGTTCAAGAGGCTTTGCCTCATACCATACCACACCCTGAAGGCGACTCTCCATTCGACCTGTTCTTATGAGGGACACAGCCAAGGTCTATCGCTGGGGCTGAAGGAAGGTAGTGTCATAGTCTTAGAATGCCACAGACAATTGGGCAGTGGTTATTCAAAATAAACAGTTTCTTAAGGGTCTTTTTAGAGCAGTAGATTGCGTGAATAACTGTGGCCATGGAAGAGGCCTCTAATTATCTCACTTCTAACTGAAAATGGCAAAAGTGGTAGGAGAAGCAGAAGCAACATCAACAAAACCACAAACTAAACAAAAGCAAAATGAAGATAACCCCTTCCCCAATCAAAATAAAATCTAGCCAATCCATTAATCAAACAAGCAAAAACTAACCCAGCCCAAAACAAACAAACAGAAAAGAGTTATTAGCAGGAACAATGGCCAGGAATTTTCATGAGGGTTTGTTTTCCATTTTCTCTGGAACAAACTGTACTTTTAGCGTGTGGTACTTGTTGGAACATTACTGTATGTCTGAATAATAATGTCCAATTTCAATTATCATTTTCTTTCTTGTAAAGCCCAGTTTCCTTGTAAATTCACATCTTCTGCTGAACTTCACTGAATGAGAGAATATCATTCCCCTTACTTTGGCTTTTCTTATTTTTCTTCTGAAGGCCCAAGTATCACAGTATATTAGTTGACCAGGGGAAATATTTCTGATGAATGGAACATTTTCTTTGGCAAATGGACACCAAAAACCAACTTAAAGCCAACCAAATAAGTTTCTTTGGTAAAGTGGACATTAATGTCTTGGTTGGAATTAATTAAAAAATGAAAAAAGTTGCTGAGATAATTCCTTCCCTTTTTAGCAATTTAAAAAGCAAAATTTTGTGACGACTTAAATATTTTGAGTTATTTCTACAGTGTTTTCTCCATGGCGGGGTTAGAACAATGTTGTCAGAGCAGAATCAATAATAAATATTAACAAATACATAATCATTGCCTAACAATAAATAAATCTTGGCATGCAGTCCTCCAATAGAAAAATTCATTTCACAGTCAGAATTTCAGAAACCTTGATTTCAAGTGCTGAAAACAGAAGTTGACAAGTTTGAAAATGCCCTTCATTTAAAAATACAACATCTCAAGATACACAGAGACTCATGTTGGAAAACTAATATCTGTCATAAAACGAAGTTCCACAGTAAGTCATCCTGGATGACCAAGTTGATGATTAAATTCTCAACAAAATCCATGTGTTGGTGCATGTGTTGTGTCCATTTTGTGAATTCACTAAGCTGAGGTGTTTCACATGGTTTCACTAAATCAATAGCAGATTTAGAACACACTATTCAGAAAACGGTTTAGCAGCATATGATTTAAGAATAAAACCAATCCCTCCTTCAGTTGTGTTTTATAACTAAGTGTCTAGTTGCAGGCCCATAAGAGAAAAAATTGATTGAGAGAACATCTAAGATGTAAACCTTCCCTTTTGTGAAGAATATGCTTGTCTTTAGATGTAATGCTCCTCATCTTCTTATTCAGTGACCAACACATTCGTATGACTGATTAGTGTGTCTGCAGGGGAGACTGGGAGTGTGTGTGATGCACTAGCTACAGTCCCCAGCATATTTGTTAGAACTTTATAGACAAAAGCACACGAGAGCACAAGCACAGATTTTCACTTGGTGTGGTTACATCACAATCATTTGGGCATTTTTGCTATTTAGGAGAGTAGCCAACCTAAATCCAGTTCCAGACATAAAAAACGTGTTTGTTCCATAACCAATGAAGCCTTATGTTCCTACCTTACATATGTATTTGGAAGGGGTAGTAGCTGCCTTACGAGAAAATCTGCAATTGCCCTCCCCTGTCTTAGCCATGCTGAAATGATGGAACTCTACTAGTAGTGCAACCTTAGTAAGTTACTTCATTCTTCAAGGCCTGCTTCCCCTTTATGGAGGATGGGGAAGTAGTACAGTATATTTGCAAAGGTCCTGAAAGGTAATATGCCTTTTGGAAATGCTCACCATTACAGATGGCAAGGAAGCTACATCTCTAAAAAGGACAGACATTGTAGCTGTTTGCCTCAAATGTAACCCAGGATTTGGCTTCATTTTATAGATTTGAAGAAATACAGGGGTCCAAGGCCAGCATACAAACCCCTTCAGATCAAACTGTTTTTGTTTAGATCTTTGAATCATTGTCCCTGTAGTTACAACTGTTGCACTGTATAAATAATCTGGGCATGTTAATGTACAGAGGGCCTTATGAAGTAGAGAGATAGCAAAAAGGCATTTTAGGGGATCGGGAAGGTGATATTCAGCCAGTTTAGCAGGGGAGTTTGGCTGCTATTGTGGATAGGTTTGTACTGGTGTTTGCTGTTATCCAGGGATTTCCACCTATTTTCCTTTGAGCCCTTTATCTCCCAGCACTTTTATAAAGTGACTCATTGCCCAGGCTTAGACTTACCAAAGATCTTACTCTTCTCCACTAAGTCAAGCGGAAGTCATCTCATAGCAAAGACATTCTGGCACTTTTTGGCCAATGGCAATTTTAGTGTTTATTTTCCTTTCCTTAGATACATGGGCAGATGTTGTTTATGGGCACCCATGCAAAAGTGCATATAGGGACAAACCACAAACATCTGTACTAGCCAGCTCCTCTTTTATGTTAATATAGAGATACTCTGTAGGTTCAAGTAGATACCTGCTTTTCCTCCAACATGCCAGCCCTTTGGACTTGGCTCTGTGACTTTGCACCCTCAGAGGTTCCTGCCAAAAGCTGTAACTTATAAAGTAGATCCATCTGATGACAAAGAACAAGGTATTCGAAAATAGATTTGCCCCAATTCTGTAGTGCTGGAGCTGTCATTGCTTCCTGGGTGCATTAACTAAACCATACAGTTGGTAAAAGTGTTGTCAGTGGAGGAATATGACAAGTTCATTCATGTAAACCAAAAACTGGCCTCACCTAAGTGAATTTCGGGTAACTCCATTTTAATCTGTGGATGATGTTCAGTCTATCGCTTCCGCTTCAGAGGTCCTGGCTTTCTTTTGCTGATGAAAATTTTTACAGATTCTCCTTGAGTGTTGAGGTGCTAGATCAGACAATGAAGACCTCAAAACACAGAACCTAAGTAGAATTACAGCTCTGCTGAAGTTTAGGAAGCCTTGGTTTTTTTGAACAAGGCTTAAGGATATTTTTGTCATGGCAGCTGACCTTGCAATCAGTCGCATTTTCTTACAACACCAGTAACTTGTGCAGTGGGGTAATATGGGATCCTGCTTATTAATAAGTGTTCCTCTGTTTGATCTTATTTAAAACACTCTGAGTCCTGTGTGTGTATGCACACATGTGTGCATATAAGTAACTTCTTTTTCATAGCAACCCCTTTACTTTAATGATTTTAAAGATGCCACACCTGTTATCCTCATCTTTTACCTTTTCTTTTCAGTGCCTGTTTCTTATCCTTTCGGAAACAGAGCAACTTTGACTATGTTTCATCAACATCAGCGTTTTGTTCTTGGTAAGACCTAGGGTGAAAAATATAGGAAGCAGATACCATCACACTGTGGTAATCTGGTCTACCACTCGGGTACTATCAATATCCACCATTTCGACACACTCAATTTCCTCCCGGTTTTCAGGATTTTTCTTCTCTTTCCTTTTTTTCTTAGAGGGCGGCAGGAAAGTCAGTATCACAGGTAAAATGGCAAAGCAGTGAAAGAAGGTGACGAATGCTATTAAAAACAAGCACCTGAACAGTGTACAGGTCAGATTTGAAGGCACAGCTGCGAGAGGAAATAGACCAACAATATAACAGAGGTAACTCTGTAAAATAGCTACCCCATGCACTTCCAGGGCATTTTTTACCCATTTAGTTCTTGTAAAATCCTTGCCCAGAACAAATGTGGATAACAGTGGAGCACAATTGTCGATTGTGTAGTTAATTCCATAGATTAAGCAGAGCACAGAAATGCAGTCCAGTTCTACTTTCCACAATGTCATGAAGCCTATCACCCCAAACTCCACAGACACAACTGTTAGAGTGATCCAGACATTGATCAGCGAATCTGCCACCAGGAATGCCGAGAAGAAGAGCAGGAACAAAGCACTGATGCAGGAGTTGTGCAGGGGGGCTCCCAGAGAGGAGGCATATCGATCCATGTACACAAAAGACGGATTAAAGACAATGAATTTCACCTTGGAGGTGACTGAAAGTCTCCTCAAGGTCTCCAAGAGATCATAGAGTTCTTCTCTGTTTGTTTCCATGGTCTTGGCAACCAAAAACATTCTAGAGGCCACTATATCAACCTCATCATTGTACTTTTTGGAGAAGATGATGTCCTCTTGAAAATGTGAATATTGAGGAGATTTCAGGAAGGAATACCTCAACATATCTGTGAAATTTTTCTTAGGCAAGTCAGTGGATATATTGAGTTTCCGAAGATAATTTAAGTAGCTTTCAAACCAGGATATCCGCACAAACCCCTTAGTGTACTCTAGAACATCTTCCTGGACACTAGAGTTCCAATATTCTATGGACTCATATATGTAAAACCCAATAACAGGACTGTAGTTGCTAAAGTACTTTTGCTGGGCAGTAGTGTAGTCAATGGTTTGTGTTGCAGTTGCGACGATGTTACTAAGGTCTGACCCTTCACTGACCTGCAGGTAGCCCATTAAGGCAAAGGAAATATAAATAAGGTAAAAGAGGACTACAAAAGGCTTGACATAGGTGTTGGTTATCCAGTCACAGTAATAGCGCTTGAGGAAACATACCAATAAATGACTCTCGTAAGTGTTTGCTTCCTCGCCTTCAGCTGTGTCCTCACTGAATCTAGCTGTCAGAAGAAACCTATACCATGCTGGCTTCTCCTGCAAAACCTCAGGCTTTGGAACTTTTCTACAGAATATACTATGCTGGTAATTGTTTTCTATGTAGCCAGTGAACACAAGGCTGGAACCATAAAATGAGAGTACATAGAGGTAGTTGAAGAGGATTGCAATACAGGAATTGCAGCAGAAAATCCTGGCTGCCTCAATGTTCGTGAAAGGGCTGGCCCCTATGCCAAAGGTGACCAAGTACATGGCAGTGGTGAGAGAGAAGGAGAGCATGGAGTCTGCATAGACTTCTGCAGTTCGCTCTTTAACGTGTTGGTCCTCTCTAGTTTTCCTCCACGAGGATAACATTTCAAAAGTCCCATATAATCCATGACCTGAAGAGGCAGGAAAAAAAAAAGATCAGAGTAAAAGTTTTAAGGAACAAATCTTTGTAAAGAGGGGTATCAATTTGATCATGGGGGCTTAATGGATCATAGTAGATATAATCAGCTTTAGTGGTGACAGGTTTGGAAATGCCGGGGACATTTCCTGTGGCACGTAGACCTGTGTTTTGCAGTATACGTGTTCATTGATAGTCTCTTCTATAATAGCGAGAAGAGCAGAGGTTGTCAAAGTTGCCACTAGCCTAAGAAAGCCAGATTAATTTTTGCCAGCAGGTTTCTGAGTAGACTCAGGCCTATGCTTTTTAGATATTACATACATCAATAGCTTGTGGTGGTCAGTACAATTTGATTGGTGGAACCCTCCAAAGGATATTGCAGATACCAATCATTTTGTTTTATAATCCCATAGGTACAATGGGAGGGGTTAGCACAGAGGAAAGCAGAGGGCAGAGTATTCCCCATCAGTGTCAATACGTTCTATTAAAATTGGTCAAGCAGAGGGCTTTAGTGATAAAGAAGCACTGTATTTAGTTTGAGTAGTAACGGGAAACTAAATCACAGTCTCTTTTTTCTTATTAAATATCAGAACAGAAAGTAAGAAATCTGAGAAACAGAGGAAAGCAAAATAGGTATAAACAAATTGGAGCAGAACACACAGAAAGAAGAAAAATAAAGAAAAAAGAACAAGATTCATGTGAACCCTCACTACTACTACTGCTAAAAATGACAATCGGATTAAAGGTTTATGACCTCCATTTGTCTTTAGGATTTTTTCCCACCAATTCTAGCTGTTCACAGATAACCTATCAAATATAGAGTGACTCTACCAACTTCTTGATTCCATTTGGCAGTGGTCCTTTGGTAATAACTTCCCTTAACTGCTTAGGGCCTTTGGCTCCCTCTTTAGAACTCCAGCAATGTCAGGGTGGCATAGATACAGTGACTGCCCATGCTGTAATTGCATCCTGTTTCTTGGAAGTTTGACTACGCCTTCTGTACCTCTCCTGGTTGGAAATGGACACTTCCTCGCTGCACCTTCCTGAATTTCCAAGTCACATTAAAAACCCCGCCAAAATCACCCATCATGGCTTTTGATAACCTCTGTCTTGGTACTAGGATAGAAGATCTAATTGTCTGCTTCTACACCTTGACAAATTCAGTCCCATTATCAAGGATAATACTTCACTTTGGTGTGATGGACTTGTTTTGAAAAAAGAAGGAATTTAAAATATGCAGCCATGAGTAATGTGAGTGAAGCCAGTCACCATTATCTTGTAGTCAACATAACTGAGCATATGTCTCACCTTGAACCCAGGCTGGTATTTATATCCTTACTGTACAGTCCTGACCTCAAACATGAGTACCGATTACATAGTAATGATACAGGCCTGTTTCTTCAGAAGGATGTGGCATTCATCTTAATTTATTAGACATCATTTTACAGCTGCTTTTAGAGGTCAGGCCAAGACTTTCATTTTGATTACGAGTACCATGGCCCCTATTAAATTGGAGCACCTAAATTCCCCAGATAAGAAGTGAAAGTGTATTTGTTGACTGGCATTCTGCTGTTAATTATGTTTTAGGAGTTAACAATGTCTAGTCTCGAGAGGGGAAACTAGCTATTGAACCTTGTTTCCAGTTTTCTCGGGGTGGACTGACCAAGCTTTTATTAAAAGCAAACTAATCTTTGTGAGTAATAAGAAGACTAATACCTAAGAGACATCAGTGCCCTGGGGAAATAAGACTGACCAGTGTATCGGGGGCCATGAAGAACAAGTAGGCATTGGAAGGTAAACAATACCTCAGGAGTTGCTGCAAAGTGCAAAGAGTTTGCTAGAGTATTTACTTCCTGCAAACAGAAATACTTCAAAATAAGACTTTGATAGCCAGCATTTAAGTATGGCAAGAAAATAAAGATCATATAGCAGAATTACAGTTAATCATATAGTTGAATTTTAGGGAAAATTAAATGCAAAACTGAATAAGAAATTAAATATAAAATAAAAATAAAATTAGTGGGATATTTTATAATGTTATTATCTGACACGGACACTTGTTGGACAATACAATAGGAATCCATTTCTTAGTTTACTGTTGAATAACCATAGGAACTGAATGAGAAAAGAACTTTGAATTAACAGAGCAAAAAGGTGATAATAAGGTTCCAGGATGAAAATAATCACTCTCAAGGAAAGAGGAAAATACACGAGTTCTTTTGCTGTCTTTTAAATGCCTATTATATATAGTTTAATCCTTTTCATTGAGTTCTGAGTCTTTTTGCATATGTTTTTGGCTCAAGGGGCACTTCCAAAAAGAAATTTCATTCTTAGGGGCTCTTAGGAGACCCCTCCCCTCTCCTAACTCCCCATCTTTTCTCCCCCTCTTTTATGGTTGTGAAGGTCCTCACAGAGGTCAGAGAAGGCAGTGAGAAATAATCTATTCCATCTGATCACTCATTTGTTGTTAGTTATCAATGGCCTTTCTGTCACTACTCCTGGTAGGCTAGAAACTTGTTTCTCAATCCACACCTGCCAATCAGATTCCTGTACCCTCAACTCCAAATTCTAATTGTATAATATCTTAAAAGAGTCCTTGAATTTCTGGGATAATTGCTGATGCTATAACACTTTTCTACACCCCAGTCAGTCAAGGGAGAGATGGGTGCCAAGGGAGTTCCAGGCCCTCTTTGGATTTGTTAGCAGCCTCGAGTGCCTGGTTGGCACTAGACTCCCGTTACAGCTTCATGTTTATGCTTAAGAGGTTGGCCTATTATCTTAAAGGAAAGATAAATTGTGGGAACCCTGTTCCCTGGCTTGGACTCAAGGGGAAACACACATTAGGAGCCTATAAAACATCCCTGAAATTCCTTTTATGTTCAGAACTACAGTTGCATTTCCTTTAGTTTTGACATTTAAAGGTATAGTTTTAATTACAAACTGCTATGGGACAATGGTCTATGAAAACAGCTTCCCTTAGTTTGGGGAAACTGGGACAGAAAATGAGGCTACCTGAAGAGTAATTAGGAACATTCACCACACAGTAACATCTTCTCATGCCCCTGCCAGCCAGCCCTGGCTTTCTCTTACACTGTTACTCTAACAGTAAAATGGGGAAGTTAGGGATAGAGAAATGTGGAGGGGTGGGTAAGAGGAAAGCTTTTCTTTTTTCTTTTCTTTTCTTTTTTTTGATTAGTTTTTTCAGTTTTCTTTTTTTAATTTTATTTTTATTAAAAATTTCCACCTCCTCCCCTCCTCCCAC
>LOEQ01004945.1:21859-61261 GCA_001685075.1 Bramus lutescens | reverse complement strand
GGCCTTGGTGAGCTCCCATTAGATCAGCCCCATCGTCTCAGTGGGTGGGCGCACCCCTCATGGTCATAGGATCCCTTTCACTCCACTTTCATCTCACACAGGGTGGGCCCCTTCTTTGACTTGCTTAGAACCTTGGAGGGCAAATCTTGTACTGCCTAAGGACTGAAGACATTTCTCTGAGGTTTGATTATTATTTTCTTCATTAAAAAAGTTTTTTTTTAAAATAGAAAATATGTCGTTGTTTGCTTTGTGTTTAATTTAAAGTATACTTTGGAGCTGGCAAAGTAGCTAGTTAGTAACAGTGTCTCCCAGCAAGCCTGATGACCCTCTTTAGGCTCCAGAACTCAGGTGGTAGAAAGAGAGAACTGAGTGATACAGGTCGTCTTCAAGCTTCCACATGCTTGTTCTAGCTACCTTGGGAGATTATAAACAACCCTGAAGGCTTTGGCTAGATTGAAGAAAAGATCTTGGGTGAAGGCGGGATTTAGTTTTTGAGTATGCCTGGAAGTTACTATAAATGACTGAAAGATGTGTGTGTGTGTGTGTGTGTGTGTGTGTGTGTATGAACTTCCAGGGTTTGGAACTAATGAAGAGAAACAGCAGGACAGATGATAAATAACAGTAATGGTAGAAGAAACTCAGCTAGCTAACCCTCTAGTCACTTAGAATGACTTTCGGGCATACTCAAAGATTAAATCTCACTTTCACGTAAACTCTTTTCTGGGGTACAGCCAAAGCCTTCAGGGTTGTTTATAATCTACCAAGGAAGGAATTCACTAGCAAATAGTTGAGTTAACTCCACCCAGTAGACATGTTTCTAGAAACTTGTTCTTAAAGTGAATCAAATTTTAAGGTTATTTAATGTTATTCTATGAGAGACCTTTGGGGAGATTTGGTTTTGCTTATTTGCTTTGCCAAAGACTAATCATAAGGGCTGAATTTTGGACGTTTATTTTTCCATAGTCCCAGGTTTCCCTATTTTCTCCAGTCCTCACAAACAGAGCAGAAGCCTCCTCACGTTTTAATCCCTTCCCTACAGGCAGCATTTACTCAGCTTGAGTTCCTTGAGGAGTAGCTGACATGATTTTACACTGAGATGGCTTACTGGTAGATCATCCTTCAGCATAAAATGAAGTCACTTAAAATGCACCTGTGTAGTGCCAAATTTCATATATGTAAACAAAACTAGTACAGTCCTCTAAAAAGTCCACAGATTACAATGGATGGACAAACTCTACTGAAAGCATATTTTATTCTTAGATGACTCTCACTAAGTAGTTTGTGTTTATAAAATGCTTTTCTCACATGGCATCTGCATAAATCCATGATTTTTGTTGCATCAAAAAGAAATCTCAAGCATATGTATTTCTAGACTGTGTAACACCTATTTTCAGGGAGAAGTTCATTACTGGGGTTATATTTAAACTTGGTCAGTTATAAACATTTACTTTACAATATGAATTGTTTGGCTTATTGTGGTCTGTTCTGTGTCACAGTTAAGAGTAAGAGTAAAAGCGTACTCTACCTAAGTAAAGACAGATGCTTATATCAGGGAGGGATATATGCATCTTAGGCTTTCTACTAGAGACTTGACACATACTGGTTATTCTAATCACAACTTAGGGTTTGAATCTGAGAAACAGTTTTCCTTTGCTAGATAACTGCATATGAAAGTCCAAGAAATTATTTTGTTAATAGATCTTTATTTAAAGATAGAGTAAATTATACTAGGGTACTTTGATATTATATGTAAATATACTATATAGAACCAGTATATATAAGTAAGGTCTATAATATATACTATGGGCATTATTTTATGTCTTTTCACATGAAGACATATGTAATATATAAACTCAAGTATTTATGTTATATCCTATTCAAGCATATTTTATATATTCATATATAAAATATTTGAATATGTGCGGAGATATATCTGTGTTTAAATATTCAAAAATAAGCACTGTTAAATAATATCAATGTTAATTAATTCTAATATATAACATGAAGTAATTCTACACTACATATGATTTTTGCTATAGTTAATGCTGTTTATAATATATTATGCACACAAATTATACCTCCATATAAATATAAGGGAAAACGTTGACTAAAAAGAATTCATTTAGTGATGAAGCAGATAAATGTTAGTGCTGTTTTATTGATCAATGCAGAGAACATGCTAGAAGCTATCCACATTTTGTTCTTAGTGAATAATGTAGTAAAGATTAAGTGGACAGCAAGTGGTCTTTCACAATGAAGTTGAGTCAGTTTGCACAGTGAGCTCCTGTAGACCCATCTGGGTCATTTTGCAATTTTCTGATATTCTAGTCCAAATAGATACTAGGTGTTTTTCCTTATTGTCTGCTTTTCCAAGCTCAGTGTTGGCTGCTCTCCCATTCTTTGGATGAGACTAAGTCAGCAGACCACCCAAAGGTTACCTAGGAGACCTGTATCAAAGGCACAACTCCCTTACTCAATGAGTTCTGTCTTCTCCAATCTGTGCTCCTAGTCATGGCCATGTCTTAGTTTAAGGCAAGGTGCATATCAATAAATTGGTTTTGTTCTACTTCCACCTTCAGCTGTTTTTCCACTTTCCATTTACAATAATATGACTGGCAAGAACTAATCACAAAATTAGATTCCATATGTCTTTAAAAATTATACAATTATAGACCATTATTTAAAAGATTAAAAAAGAACCTTGAAAATATTGTGTGGAATTAATCTTATTTTGAAATTTTTCATTTATTATTATTATTATTATTATTATTAGTGTGTGTGTGCATGTGTGCGTGTGAAAAGGGCAGAAAAAAGTATCAATGGTTGTAGTTGCCCAATTTGTGTGTTGGGAACTGAAATCCAGTACTCTGCAAGAACATTGAGTGCCCTTAATTATTGAGTCATTTCTTCAGGTATGGAATTATTATCTTGTTTAAAATCAGATGGATGAAAAAAAATATGAGAAACAACATCTATTTTTTTGAGACAAGGTTTGTCTGTAGCTTTGGAATCTATCCTGAAACTCTGTAAACCAGGCTGGCCTCAGATTCAGAGAGATCCGCCTGCCNAGAGCTAGTTCCAGGACAGGGTCCAAAGCTACAGAGAAACCCTGTCTCAAAAAAACAAAAACAAAAACCACAAAAATACCTATTAACTATTTTATATTGAAACTATTTCCATATTATTCTATATTTCTATTCTATCATATAGATTGTCATATTGCTGCAAATAGCATATTTCTATCATAATGTTTTATGTTAAACTATATGAAATTACCATTTTTACCATTCAGATATCATTGGGTATTGTTATTCATTGTCTAGGTAAAAGATGGTTGGACATTGATAACTTCAGCTAAACCTTTGATACCGTCTGGAAGATTTTTTCTTTTCCCTCATGTTTCTAATGATTTATGGACCTATTATAATATAAAACTCTTTCAAGTTTGTTTAATCTGAGAGTGAGAATAATTAAGGAATAAATCATTTCAGTTGTAACTAACCTTCTTGCACAATTTAGTGTAACCCTTTTTTTGAGCCACATACACTGTTATCACACTTCTAGTGGTATCAGTGAGAACAAACCCTTAAAGTAGTAAAGTTAATCTTTGGTTCCTGCTAAAAATTCAGATAATCTTAGAATATACCACTGTAAGATGGCAACTTTTCTAATATTATTTTCCTCCTAGCACTTAATAATACATTCTATTTCCCATTCACATCCCTGAAACTGTGAAGTCTGGTTCGGTAAGTCATAAAAGCACTGTGTGCTTCACTGGTTAGATAATTCAGAAGAGAGCACCCTGGACTTGGCACTTGACCTTTTCAAAATTGAAGAGTGTTTTGCATCTCATCCAATATCCAGGGGTCTTGAATTTCAACAAAGGCAAAGGGACCCTTGGAAGTTAAAATGTCACATAAAAACTGATATCCAAACTATCTTTCACAATAACTTCAGTTCTCTCTTATGTGCATGGAATGTATATGAGAAACAATCCTTTCATATGTGTAAGGAATAAAACCTTCCTCTGTTCCTTCTACATTCTCCAACTCCTTTCCTGACTTGTTTATGATAAGCTGAGCTGCATAAATAAATATCACACCAGTAAGGAGAATCTGTACATACAAAAATATACAAGAATGATGCCAATTTCTTAAATCATACTCAACTGGACAATCATGATGTAAATCTTAATTCTTTAGAGGACATTTTACAATAGCTATAAATGATGCTTACAAATATTAATACTGCACTACCTGACACTAATATAAACAGATAAATTCTTCTCTAAATTCTAGCAACAAAAAATGACAATAAACATTTATGATACTGTGGACCTTTGAGGATTTCAGCTCTAGATAAACTACCCTGACTCATCTAGAGAGAGGTTACGCAGAATTGGAAGTGTCTAATATACAGACAGTGATAAAAAACATTCTAAATCATGAGGTATTTATACTTATATCATTGTCAAGTTGATTCATCTGTGTAGGATATATTCTTTTTGCCAGATATATCATGTATCATCTTAGCTAGAAATATACAATCACATCCCATTATGATGAACTCTCAGTGTTTATTCAAATTCCTTCCTCTTGTGGAATCTTGTCAAGTTAATATTTCTTAACACTTGTGGTCTTAAAATTTTCCATTGTAAATCAACTGCCATTTTGGCTTTTGGCTGGATCTGGCCTTATATGACTGTAGTCACACTAAGAATTTTGAGTTTGTTGAATTTGAAATTTATAATACTTACCACATTATAGAGTTTTTAATAACCAAGGAAACTCCTGTATTCAATATTTTATGAAACTTTTTTCTTCTAAATTAAGACATATATATATGATTCAATATAGTTTTACATTACAAACAAAATCAAGAAGATTTTTTAAATAACCTGATTTAGTTAAGTACAAATAAGAATTTTTATAGACAACAAATTATTAGACAGTTAATTTATGTGTAGAACAAAGTGCTGCCCTCACTCACCTCGCCTACTGTGCCAATATTGTCTGATGTATTATTTTGTGGTGTTTATATGTACATATATATTATATTTACTTATAATGAATATGCAAATTATCTTTAAAATGCAATGTAAATTTGGGGAAAATATTAAAGATTCTCATGCATTTTATTTTGTACAGCTTCGAGAAGTTTTGAACCTTTTCAGTTCATTGTACTTAGTAAAATCAGGTTTGAATGTTATTACTGTAAGGTTAATTCTAAGAAGCTTTAAATACTGTAGTTTATTTTCCTTAATTTTAAGAAGCTTTAAATATTATAATGTTCTTTGTGAGCATTGATAATAGGTTGGAGTGCCATACAGCCAAACTCTCAGTCCTTTCCCAAGCTTTCACATGCTTTTTTTGTCACCTTAAGAACCTTTGTATCTCCTTTCAGTTCCCAACCAATTTCTTATTCTTGTTGATCTTTGTCTTGCAAAAGAAACAACAGAACCACTATTTTTAAAATGAAAAGTTAAAAAAGAACCAAGGACTCGAGCATGTGACTAATCATGAGCAACACATCTTAATTTCAACCTTGACTCAACTCTCCCAAGAAGTTACTAAGACTCAGACTCAGTCCTCCACACTCTTTGAGGAACTGCCTCGGATTCCACAATTGACCTAAAGATTCTTGGAGTCAGTTTAAAGGGGGAGCTTGTGCTGCCTTCTTATCTGACTGGTTGCAGAAGGTAGTAAGGCACCTTCCTTCTCTGTTGTTTTGAAGAGTTACAACTAAATTGATTTAGCAGATTCTCTGACTGCTTGGCTTCTCCACAGGGCCTTGCTTTCCACAAAAGCTCCTAGTATATGTTTATTGACCAGGTCTCAATTTGCATAGGTCGCGAAGCATTGAGGGCAGAATGTAGTAGCTCCATCAAGCCTGCTTATCATTTAACTGTAATTCAGTGGCAATTTGTTAGGAAAATTCCGGTTTTTACAGCTGCTCTAAAACACAGCATAAGATTTACCAATGAAATAAATCGTGGTGAGTTCTCAGTCAACAACAATAGACAACCACAACTGTCTTGTATCGTTGGTATCTGATTCCAAGTGACATTTTAATTTTGCTAGAGGAATTGATGAGTAGTTCCCACAGGAAACGGGGAGGAGTGGGGAAACTAACCTAACCTAACCTCATTCAATCTTTGTCTGACAGGAACTTTACCTCCCAGTGTACTAGACATGTCGTCTTCAATGGCAGGCCGGCAGAAGCGCTAATGCCGTGAACACTGTGACTTTGTTTTGAGCATTAACTCTATTAAGGAATTCCTGATGCTCTTCCCCAGTGACAAACTCCAGAAGATCCCCATGGCCACCACTGTAAGATGTTCATACCAAGACTAATAAAGAAGATACCCTTGTTGCTGGTATTTCACAGGAGGCTTTCCAAGTTCTTGTTTACTTATTACATCCTTTTGTGGGATGCTCACATCTACTCTATTCATTAACAGAGAAAGAGGAAGGAAGAGGGGCAGCAGAGCTTGCTTGCCCTTCCCTTTGCAATTCTAAAATTCCTTGAGGGCTTCTTACTTGAGTCACCTGGGGAGTTTCTACCTCTACTGGGAGAAAGTGCAGAGGGGTTAACTATGCATGGGAACAGCCCCAGCTCAGGGCTTCTGTGGAAATAGGCCAGCTTTCTCAGCCTTCAGGGAGGATCTTTCTGAGAGGTGTTCTACCTGATCTACTAACGGTCTCCAGCAGGGGGCGGGGGCTGATCTAACAGTGCCTACAGCAGTACCCCAACCTACTCAGGGTTGTCTGTCTTTCTGGCTCATCTCTTCCATTTCCATAGTGGTGTTACTAGAGTTTTTCTCCTAAATAAACTACTTCTATCTGCATCCCCTACTTGGCTCTGATTTGAGGAAACACACCCCAACACACCAGAGCAGAGGCAAGATTGGTATTTGCTAAATACTACAGAGTTATTAAATGTAGGAACATGGCTAGAGACAAAGTCTTGTTTGACTTTCTGGCATTTGTATCAGATTAGGATGTTCCTCAGTTGATGGAACTTGGTCCAGGCTTTCTCAAGAAAGTGAAAACTCTATAACTGAAAACAATTGTTAAATGGCTCTTTGAGAAAACTAGTTACCACTATAAACAGGAAACAAACAGCAAAAACAAGGAAAATGAAAGGCAATAATTACCTAGCATGACGAAAGGGACTCCCAGGAAGGTGGAATTGTATTTTCCACCAGTAAGATTGATGATTCCAGCTGCAGTGAGAGTGGCTAGGCTTATGGTCACCAATCCAAGTAGGCCTAACCAGGGTTTGCTGCGGACACAGTCCTGCATCGAGCAACAGAGGATGGCCATGGTGACTACCAGGATCAGGCTGGTGACCAGGTAACGTTCTGATACACGGCTGGTCTTCTGGAAATCTTCCCTCAATGATGAGGATGTGTATGGGTATATTTTGACTTTGCTGTTGGATTTCTGGAATAGTTTGACAGTGTCACAGAAGCTGGATTCCCACCTCTCAGCTACCATGTCATTGAGACTGTTGATTGACTGCAGATAGTAAGTGAGCTGAATGGCTTCCGCAGATTTTACCCGATCCTTGCTGTGGACAGTGACACCTCCAAGTTGGTGCCCATTATAGACAGCCCTTCCATCCTTTAAGTGAGTGATCGGATATGTGATAGCAAAATTGGTCCGATTGGTGGCCCGAGCATTCTTTAACTCTTCCAGGACATGTACTATGTCATCCACAATGCAAGTCTTATCATTATTCAGGACACATATGTGGGCAAATGTATAGTTAAAGCCAGGCCTTGGAACCTGAATCTTGGTTACAGCAGTATGCAACTATGGGGGAGAAAAGCAACAGTTAGATTTTTTTAATGAACAAGTAGACATTAATAAGTAACATTAGCTCCAGAGATTAAAACATTTCTTTTTTTGGGAAAGAGAATGTCGTTAGTTCGATCTCTAAGGAAGAGAGTTTAAAAAAAATGTTTTGCCCATAGACCATAAATAGGTAGTGGAGATTGAAGGCATACACTGAATCAGTAGTTTTAAATGTGGCTCCCAGTATAGCAGTGTCAACCAAACAGCTTGTCAGAAATACAAATTTTTAGGCCCTACTCCAGACCTGAGAAATCAGATTCTCTGGAGTGCATCCTAGGTAGATCTTCTGGTGGATTCTGATGGTGCTAAACATTTGCGAAGTATTACCTTCAATTACCAATATTACTTCTATGTTCCTTTGATTTGTCACCAAAATAATCAATAATGTTTGCAAATCTTACATAGGTCTCTTGTTTATTATTTTTCTTGGAAACACGATGTAACAAGTGAAAGAAGATTCAGTTCTGAATGCAGAGGTCTTCCGAAGGCTACTTGCTTACTACCAATTTCTAGGGCACCTTAATGAGCTTATCCAATTACTCTCTACTATAAAAGGCAAGAAGTTTACCTTGATAGGTGTGCTGGCTAGTTTTATGGCAACTTGACAGAAGAGAGAGTTAACAGAGAGGAGGCTCCTCAAGTGAGAAGATGCCTCCATAAGATCAGGCAGTAGGCAAGCCTGTAGGACATTATCTTAATTAGTGATTGATGGGAGGAGGGCCCAGCCTTTTGTCGGTGATGCCATCTCTGAGTTGGTGATCCTGGGTGCAATAAGAAGGCAGGCAGGCTGAGCAAACCATGGGGAGTACCCCAGTAAGCAGCACCCTTCCATGGCCTCTGCATCAGCTCCTGCCTTCAGGTTCATGAACTGCTTGAGTTCATTCCTTAATTTCCTTTGATAACAAAGAGTGAGTGGAAGTGTAGGCCAAATAAACCCTTTCCTCCCCAACTTGCTTTAGTCACAGCACTGGTAACCCTAACTAAGACACTAACCCTTGCTTCTCGGCTGTTCCTTGTCTGCACAGATGGGAAAGGCACGAAATGTTAAAAGTCTAGCTGAGACAAATTGAAATCATACTAAAGGAGCAAAATGTGACTTCTGTACACTTTGAGGCCTGGCCTGAAGTGTGCTTGTAGAGTATTCGCCTATTATGTGCAAGACCCTGGTTTGTATCCCCAGTATTCTAAGAATTATTCTACACAACTTGACTAGTGTCGGACAGTGGTTGTGTCAAGTGACTTTACACTTGCCATCAAATAGCATACAAGAAGCTAAATAACATCTACTACTCCATGCCAAGCACAGTTCTAGGCATTAGCACAGATTAGCTGACCTAGAATTTATACCAGAACACAAAGTAGATATGAACACTGGCCTTATCTCCCAGGTGAGGCAACTGAGACATGGAGAACTTAAATCATTTGTCCAAGATCATGTACATCATAATAGGTCGAACCAGGTTAAACCTAGCAGTCTGAACTGGGCCGGTGCTCCTAGGCTTTTATCATACATACCTCTAGGTGCCAGAACTGCAATGAGGATTCCTGCCAGCAGCTGATTCCTGAATTCGTGCTGTTCTTAACTCTGCTGCTAAAATTCACATGGAAGTGTGTATAGAATCTAATATCTGAAGTAAGAAAACAGGTAGTATGTTTGTGAGGGGATTATGGGATTTAAATGAACTACTACCATGTGCCAGGGCATCACACTTTACCTCCTCTTGGCAATTCAGTTTATAATGAGAATTAAAAAGGCTCATGGAAGCCTTGCAGCTAGAGCTAATTGGCATCTTAAAATGGCATTATCTTCTGTTTCAACTCTAGATACATAGGCCCTCAGTTAACTGTTTCAACCCCACAGTCAGTTATTGTCATGATGGCTTTGTTGTACCTGTGTAAATGTAGCTGGTCTGCAAAAATGAGGCCAGTGAGAGACATGTGTTGGAGTGTTAAATAAACAAGTGTATCTATGGCTGTGCTTAACATGTAGGGGACTCTCCTACAAGAGTCCGCATGATCCTGCTATATCTTCTCTCAATCTGTTCTAAATGGATTATTGGTTAAGATGTTTTACTGTGCGTGTCTGAGTGAGGGGGGAAGTAAGCTTTTTTCAAAATGTCTCAGAAGCACCAGCTGTTAAAGTACTTTACTTAGCCCAGAGATGGAGTGGTTCATCCTAACTCCCAGTGTCCTCTTCCCCCACATCTCTTCATGAACACCACCTTTTAGGCTCAGAAGAGATTTGTTGTATTTTCGTTGGCTAAAATATTTTCATTTCATTCGCATGCACATATAGTCTTCTAAATATACCCAGCAGGCTATTTTTATCATTTGAACCATATGCTGAAGTTTTCTATTGATATTTTGGGATTAATGGCCAGAAAATACCTTTCAAAGGTTTTAAGCTCTGAAACTATCTTTCCACCCAGTTTTGTCTGATCACAGGCCAGCAAGTCTTGGTTAGGATTGCTCCTAATCACTGAAAATTTCCAAATGCAAAAGGTTATTTTGGAAGAGGAAAAAGTAAAGGAGAATGTAAAGATGAATGAATTTTGATAAGAATCAAAGATTTTGTGTGAAAGAGTCAGAACAGAGAAATGATATTGTAAGCATGTATATGTGTAATATTTAGTGCATTGTTTCTTTCCATAAGCAGTGTAATAAATCTTTCTTAGAGTGATTACCAAATATGTCAAGAGGAAAAGATTGCCAAATAAGATGGTGTTAAGCCACAGGGCTGAACCCAATTATAACAGGGGATATTTTCCCATCCATTTCCTGCAATGACCATGCCCTGATAGTTGGGGAGGTATAAACGATTTAGCGATCTGCCAACTTTGCAAATCTACTGCTGTGACCTCTGGGTATACATGGAAGGAAGGAAACACCATATTAACCCCTGCGCTAGCCAACGATTGCTGAGAGTCTTGGAAAATAGGAAGGAACCTTATTAGCTTGAGACCAGAAAGTGTCTTAACTCGGCAGTAGAGATGCTGTGAGATGCAGTTGTCTTGAATTTCTGATGGAGTGGTGGGTAGCACATGTGTCACTCTGCTTGTGAGCCATAGGGTGACAGAGAATAAATGATAAAGTAGTTGGGTGGTGCCTAAGGCCACCCACCTGGCAAGGGAGATTGTGACATTGTGCTGTAGAATAAGAGATGAGGAGGTAGAATAGAAATTGAAAGTTGAGATGCCTATTTGTGACTTTTGAAACTACTCAGCTCTCATCATTGATTTTAATGACTACATATCAAGGATAAACACATTTCACTCACTCTTGGACACTAACACTGTCCTGGTCAGATATCTTACATGTTTGCATGGTTTTAGAATGCTCCGATTTGCTTTCTGAAAGGAGCCCTAAGGAGAGAAGTAGAATCCCAGCGTTCTAAGTTGTGGTGCAATGTGTATTTGCAAGAATTAAGGAAAAAAGAAAAGCCAGAGAGATCGAAGTTATGCTTCAGCTAGTCTACAATATAAAAAGCAGCAGCCAACATGAGTGTAGTAAGAAATTGTTTAAGAGGCTTTAAGAAAAGAAAAGGAAGACAAAGTAAGACATATTAATAGCCCTGACCCTTAACATAGCCTGAATCTGTCACATGGATCTATGGAAAATCTTCATTTGTATGGCTATGTATAGATGCCATTAAGCCAAGACACACTCAATAAGTACTCAGCAAATCTACTGTGTTGTCAGTAATATGATAATTTTACTGAATTTAGTTTGTTTGCATTCATGCATACAAAATTACATGAAATACAGTATTGAAAATGAGAGGATTCTAACAATAAACAACACCAAGTACTTTGTAATAGTAAAGCCCACGCCTATATAAATCCTGACCATGATATTTTGATTATTATATATTTGCCTCTAAAAACGTTAGGCTTGGATGCTAAATTGAAATTCATTCCAAGCCTCTGAACATATCATTTAAACTGTCAGCTTCTTTGCTCTTTTCACCCTTCATGTTAAGAATAATAATAGTACTAGTGACGAGTCTGCTAAACATTTTAAACACATTTTAAAACTTTATTCAAGATCACGACTGTGGAAATGTTTAAATTATTACCCCCATTTTGCAGTTGAAGCAAGTGAGGCTTAATGAGCTTCAATAAGTCAACTAAGACTTGCAACGCAAAGGGCAGATGCAGGACACTAAATCAGGCCCAACTTCATGGCCGAACACAGTCTGAGACCAACACAAGTTCAGCAGAAAGGACAAAGAAGAATCAGACAAAGATGGAGAACTGTCAGGCTACCTGGTCTGATAGCTAACTGCCAGTGTAATGACTGAGCATACTTGGAGGTCCAATAAGAGAGATCAGAGATGATGCAGACAGCTAAGCTACACCTCATCTTTAGGCTTCAATATCACATGACAATATGAACAAATAGTGAAGGGGGTAGGTTTTGAGCATATACTTTTCTATTCTTCTTACAGTGTCTAGAATTGCCAGATAAAGCTTTTCAGAGACGAGCTTATTAGTTATTCCTCCTTTGAGCCAGGAAGCAGAAGCGAATCTGGTAATAAGATGTGTGGGATTCCAACATGGCTTCTCTGCTTACCTTAGATATGCTGGAGATCCTAAGGATGTCACATTGCTGCTTTTGGTCTAAGGCTTCAGATCTCATATTTTCAGACTAAGAAGGATGTTTTGGCCTAGATGATTCTGTTGTTGTTGTTGTTGAAAATAGACTCTTCTCTCATACAATACATTTCAACCACAGTTTCCCTTCTCTTCTGCTGGCTAGTTCCACCTCCCCTTTACCTTCATATCCACTCCCCCTTCTTTTCCCTTCAGAAAAGAGCAAATCTTCAAGAGAAGACTGTCAAATAAGACAAAAGAAGATAAAATAAGACAAGGCCAATTCCCTCATACCGAGGCTGGACAAGGTAACCAAATAGGAAGAAAGTAGTTCCACAAGCGGGAAAAGACACATCCAATCCCACTATTAATAGTCTCCCAAGAACACCAAGCTAATAGCTATAACGTATACACAGAGGACCTACCTAGTGCAGACTCTCTTAAGAATCCACCATTGTATTTGTAATGTCACATGGTTCTAAGATAAATGACATCTGTAAACTATACAATCATATACTACATGAAAGAAAGTTAACATCATAAATAACAACCAAGATTTATTAGAGCTACTTGAGGCACACTTTCCACCACACTGAAGATCCTTTTAAGGTAATGACAGATCTAAAACTAGATGAAATGCAGAAAGAAAACAGGACAAATAAAATGGATATACTTAAAGGATTTTCTTCTCTGAGTGATTTCTCATTCTGGGGAAGCACTGGCCTTTCTAATTCCCTTCTGGCAGAGTCTGGGACAAAGCCAAGATGGACTGCCGGTCACCACAGGCCAGAGCCTAATTTCCTTTCTGCCTTTCCTTGGCACATTTGCACCTTCCTCAGAAGACAGCAGGGACACCTTGTAGAGGAAGGTACAGAAGGGATGTGTAAGGAAGGTAGTGTCTGCTTCTGACTGCTGATTAGCACAGGAAAATTACCTGTGGGATACGAGATCTGATGAAATTTTGCTATAAAGAGGGGAGTAAAGGCAGGATGTTGACTCTGACCATGTAGGGTCCTTAACATGCTTTGGGAGTTCCTTCAGGTAGTCACCCAGCAATCCCAACTGTGAGGAAACATTTGGAAAAGATGTGTATTCCTTGGTCTCTGGCAAGATGCAGTTTAAGTCACTCCAGTGGGACTTAGCACAGCATCCCTTTTTCCAGCTTATTCTCTTCCTTGTCTTGTGTCTCCACCCCATTTTCTGCTGCTACTGTAGAATAATCTGCACACATTAAAACAAAACAGAAAGCCAAGATATATTGTTGGTTTGTTTTTCTAACCTATGTGGCTTGTCCTCAGATATTACCATCCAAATGACACTAAATCAAATTTGATTAGAAATACTTTTAAGGAATAGGTTGCTTTTTTCCCCTACATCAAATGACTTCTGCACTGAATCCCTCCAAATTCCAGGTCTTATTTAGGTTCTATATTCTGTCACTGTAGGTGACCAGGTAGTATCTGGCAAGATATCCTCACCCAGATCACATGAAAACACCTTGAAGGAGATAGATTTGGTCTCTGCAGTTCATAAATTACGCCAGCACACTGTGTGTTACATTTTGTCTTTGCATGAGCTCACTCTCACCCGCTCACTTTCCTCTTCTTCTAATAGCCATGCATTACATTAGAACACCAGAAATCCAACGTTGGGGACTGTTACTGTGATTCATTTGTAGAGCAGCCAAAAGCAAGTTAGTCATCCCTTAATAAGTGAACAGAAATAATCATTCTGCCTTTGAAACATTACATATTTTATAGGACACCAAATTTAAACTGTGGATGAAGCCAAAGAAGTGACTATCTGATCACACATTTCCCTTTGCACATGAATGCCTAGAATCACGTATATCAAACTGTTTTGTTGCTTCTGTCAATACTGGAACAGCAGTACAGGCCTGGGAGAGCCCATCATGCAGGTTCTGATCTTTACTTCACAGGGATAAATTCTCACACTGTGGGTATTGATACTGAAAAGCAGCCTAAACAACCCCGTTTTGTTAATTTCCCAAACAAGCTAAGTTTCTCTTCCAAGGCTTAGCTGGGAAAACAGATCCCTTTCCACTTGAAGGTACTGAACCTGAGGTTTGAGAAAGAAAACAAACAAAAAGAGTGTTGGTGAATGGAGAAAGCAGATGCAGTACACAACTGCAGCTTTTGCCTTATTTCATATTGATCTTGATGAGAAGAAAATGTAATCATTTCCATAATGTGGGAGAAATTTTCACTTAGTTAATTAAAAAGAAACAAATCCCAATATCTGAAGATTCCTAGAAATCTGTGAAGTTAAACTTTCTAATCAGAGCTACTATCTTTTATTCCCTTATGTCCCGACTTTGCTTTTGTGGCCAAGCTTAAATGGTTTCGGAACAAGTTCATGGGTAATGAATCTTGTTTAATATCTGTAACTGGAGCAATATTCATAGAAAGGAGACTGCTAAAGCTGGTTGGCCAAATGGCAAAGGAGTCAAATGCACAGAACAGGCAACAGTTGTTTTAAGATTTAGGAAGGAGACCACAGCCAGTAATGCAAAGTAAAATAAAACCAAGTAACCAAGACATTTAGGTCTAGAGAATGCAGAGCAAGTAGGAAGAGCATTGCATTAGGCATCCAACGGTCTCTGTTCCTGATTTTGCTGGTCATTTCAGATGAAGAAAAATGAATCTATGAAAAATGCCACCTTCCTGGTTCTAAATCCCCCAAGGGTTTTCCATCATGTTCAGAGTAAAAGCCCAGGTTCTGACTGTGAGCAACTACACAGGGCTTTGCTGACTTTTCTAGGCTAATATTTGCTCTTCATGCTCTTGGGTCTCTCTTCTTCTGGTACCTACTAAACCTGCATGCTCACTTCCTTCACTTCCCTTTAAACATACGCCCTGATAACACCTTCAGTTGAAAACCAACCACCGCCATCAATATCTTATTTTGACGTTGTCCCAGCACCAATTATGATATGCCATCATCTCTTTGTTTCTATATCCTGCTGTCTCTATGGGAATACAAATTTTGCCATGATAGGGTGTATTTGTGGTTTACTAGTACATTCTCTTTACACAAAAGGGTGCCTAGAGCATGTATTGCATAGATGTGGGGAAAAAACGCATAGTTAGAAGAATCTGGAGACTGAATAAACGTGTGTGTGTGTGTGTGTGTGTGTACATATGTGCACATTTTTGTGGAATCCAGAGGTTAAGCTCAGGTGTCATTCCTCAGCGGTTATATATCAATTTTTGAGACAGGGTCTCACTACATACCTCTGGCTGTCCTGGAACTCACAGAAATCCCCCTGCCTCTGACTCCAAAGTACTGCGACTAAAGGTCGTCTTGTTTATTGAAACAAAGTCTATTGCCGGGTGTCCTGGTGCACACCTTTAATTCCAACACTCACTAAGGAGGAAGAAGCAGGTGGATCTCTGTGAGTTCCAGGACACTTAGAGCTATGCATAAAGACGCTGTCTGAAACAAACAAACAAACAAACAAACAAAGTTAAAACTAACAAAAATGCAAAACCCAAACAAAACAAAAAGTTATCATTGACTTAGAGCACACCGAGAAGGCTAGATTGGCCCCCAAACTGAACCTGAATCCTCTGGAAGAACAGCCTACCCTCTTAACCACTGAGCCATCTCTCTGGCCTAGGAAGTACAATTCTTAATAAGTATGTGAATACTGAATTCCAGGCCAAGCACCTTTTATGTGTTATCACAATGACCCTTTGAGGGAGGGATTATCTCTTTCTTTCAGATAATGAATCTGAATTAAATTAGATGCCTAAATAGTCATTGTCTTCGTTTGGGATCCCAGAGAAGCTTGTTTGGAGGTCATGGCACCATGCAAGCAAGACATTTGGAAGACAATCCCAGATGGCACTAAGAAAAGAATTACAATGTGAGACAGGGCTTGAGCTTCAATGAGCATTTGTTCTCCCCCCCCCCTTCTGCTCCCTTCCTCTCTATCAAGGGTCCTTTCAGACTCTAAACTTAGAACAATTTGTTTGTAGGAGACAATTTACTGGTCCTAAGTCAGGATTTTAGGGGAAAGGCAACTGCATAAAGAATGGCATTACACATTCGTTCATGAAATTATTCCTTTTCCCGCCACAAATAAAAGCAAATATGCACTCATTCTGAGCATAAGCATCTACATTCCAGTAGAATTTACATGTTTAGTAGCTTTAGCCCATGGAAAAAGATCAAAACACTCAATAACCCACATCCATAAAATATTTGAAATTGCAAATAATAACTTAAATTTATACTTCCTGAAAAAATGCCTCCATCAGATGAGTTTTTTGTCAAGTTACATTTTTTCTCAAATGGTTTTTAAAGATGAGAACAATGAAAATTAAGGCTGATGACTGAAGAAACAATGACAACAGAATGTTCTGCCTGATGACATGTTAACACCTTTCCTGGATGAAGGACAGTGAACCTTAGAACCTTATGCAAAGCATAAAAGAATCTTACCAGAAAATATATTTTCCACTGGAAATAAATTTTCTCTCAAGGTGCCCACACAAAGTTAATACTCTTTTTTATTTTGAGACAGGGTTTCTCTATAGTTTTGAAGCCTGTCCTGGAACTAGCTTTTGTAGACCTGGGTGGTCTTGAACTCACAGAGATCCACCTGCCTCTGCCTCCCAAGTGCTGGGATTAAAAGTGTCCACCATTGCCACCCAGCTCAAAGTTAATACTCTTAAAACTCAAAAGAATGTCTCAGTTGTTGCTCTCATTTTCCTGGTCAGGCAGCATAGGGCCAAGGCTATGATTATTTCTGTGATTGGGCTTGCTAAGACCTTGGTCTTCTGAGAGGTGTTGATATTGATGGCATAGTGTGTCTTGGTGAAGATATCCTGCCTGGCTTCACATCTCAGTGTTGGTATGGGTACATGTATGCCTCAGCTCTTCATCTGTAGAATGGGGATGATGATCATACCTAATCTCATTGAAACTGGTAGAGAATAAATTAAAAGACAAATGTGAGCTTATCATCAGTTTCTGACACACTAGTGCAATATACAAACTGTCTGAAAACAAAGCCAAAATGAACAAGCAGAGTATTCCATCTGTATCTTCTGCTTTGTCTTGGGGCTCTCATGTGTTTTCCTTTAAATGAGGCTCTTCCTCAGTTGTTTTTGAAAAGTATATTCAATGAAATGAAAAGGTGACAAATTTCTATCAGTAGATTATGGGGCAAGTGGAGTGGTTGGTATGTATCAGTGTTAACAAAGAGAATAGCTGGATAGCATGTGTTTCAAAGTTGAAACCTCTGACTGAAGAGAAGTTAAAAACACTGACTACTCTTCTGGAGAACCCAGGTTCTAGTCCTAGCACCCACATAGCAGCTCAAAGCTATCTGTGACACCAGTCCCAGGGAATCTGATGCCCTCTGTGGACATCAGGCATGCGTATAGAGCACAGATGTGTATGCAGACAAAGCACTCTTACTCATAAACCATTAAAGAGAAAAGAAAGTTGCCACTTGTTAATTGCTACACAGGCTCCCAGTCTAAAAATGATCCCAGGCACTTTACATTAGCTCTCTAGTGAGATGATTGTGTGCATCAACTAAGGAAATAAAGACCGGTCAGGGAAAGGTAGTAGATGTAAAGGAAGCAATGTAAAGGACATCAAATTACTACTACCATAATGTGAAGAATGGTATACGTATGGCCTCATTTAATATTGACACCAAAGGAGGGAGAGACTATAATCTCCATTTACAAGAGAGGAAACTGTGTCTCAGGGAATTTAGATAGCTTGCTCAAGATCACAAATTTAGCATGTAGACCAGCCCAGATTTAAATATCGCACCCAGAACATTGTTTCCTAAGGGGAGTTTCTTCAGCAAAGTAAAGACTTTATCTCTGATTTGGAATTTGGGTATTGATTAATTTATTTTCTGCATTAGACTTAATCACAGTTGACCACAGCACTGAGGATACTGGCATAGCAAAGTCAAAGGGTCAAACATGAGAAAACAGCCCACGAGGAGCAACCACAATCTGTCCTACATTGAATGCTGAAGTCCTGTAAATAATATATGCCCAAACAGAAACTTCAATGAGAAGACAAAACTCGATTACAGTGACAAGTATGTTTACCCAACCAGAGAGAAGAAAATATGTGGAAAAAGAGAATACTGTCCATAAATTAAAATGTTTCATTTGCATCATGCTTATTTCCTACTGATAAACCATCCTGCCTCCATCTTTGACTTGAAAGCTATCTTATAGTAAAGACAAACTAGGTTTAATCCCATTCATGATTAAACCTCTGTTTCTAAAGGACTGGGCCCTGTCCACCAATAATCTACAAATACTGCCTATTCCAGAAAACCGATAATCTACAAATACTGCCTATTCCAGAAAACCAATAATCTACAAATACTGCCTATTCCAGAAAACCAGTAATCTACAAATACTGCCTATTCCAGGAAACCAGTAATCTACAAATACTGCCTATTCCAGAAAACCGATAATCTACAAATACTGCCTATTCCAGGAAACCAGTAATCTACAAATACTGCCTGTTCCAGAAAACCGATAATCTACAAATACTGCCTATTCCAGGAAACCGCAACCATGCCTATGTTTCAGAAGGTGGTTATGACCAACTTGTTATGCTCATGGTCTCCTTCTTTGAACTCTGCTTATTTATTTACCAAATTTCCTTTCTGGAAACCAGAGCCATAAAATCCCTTATCTTCCCCATGTCCAGCATTGATCTCTTAAACCCTGCTTTAGGAGGAGACCGCTTCTCAAATATAATGCTTACATTACAAATAAAGCTTACTTTAATTAATTTGGCCAGGATTTTGGTCAGTGATCTTTCTCCTAACATGTGTGAGATTAACACTATGTTGCCAGGCAGGAGTAGGGTGGGGGGGCAGGCAGATAAACAAAGAAGAAAACCTTTATTGGTAACAAGGATAGTAGCTTCAGATTTACTGCAAAACATCAGATGTAAATCATAGGTTTTAGAGTACTTGAGTATCATCCTTTCTTAAAGGCAGTTTACCAGTAGGATATATGTGCTTTCTGAGGCAGGGATTTTGGTTCATTTAATCCTCTATATCCTAGGCACATAGAATAGTGCCAAGCACATCAGAGCCCAAAGATGTGTTGATTGAACCTTCAGAGTTTGTTCTTTCTTGCTGATTTAAAATTCCTCCGGTGACCGGGAATGGTAGCTCCTTTGTACCCATAGGCTCTTACTGTGCTACATGCACATCATTTACATCTTAAATAAACAGATGACATTGAACTTGATCCTATTCAATTTCAATTTCCTGCTGGAGACAAGTGGTTGTTCTCATTAGAGCAACAGCTAGCCTTAGACCTTACCCCCCCGACACACACACACCAAATTTGACATAACACAATGCTTAATTTTACAGGGCAGTTTAAATTTTTTATACATACTGGATTGTTTTAGAAGAAAAATAAAAATATAAAAACCTGAACATATAGAAAAGTGTATCCTATCATCTAAAAAAGTCATGTCTACTTGATTGTTTGTACATTATTAACATTTTTATGTAAATTGTAATCATGAAATTTATCATACAAACAGGAACATTGTTTTCATATTTTCTGCTAATTTTGATGATAAAAAGAGCACAGGAGTAAAAACTTGACAATTCACTTACACTGTATAACAAGCTGACTGGACATGGATGATAAATTTTAGAACAAACCATTTTACTTACTTTTCTGTGAAATTTTCTGTATTTCAAATATGTCTGAGATATAGTGCACAAGCAAAAATATTGGCAGTACAAAAATGCACTGTTCATCTCATAGGAGCAACAACTCTAAAGAGAGCACATCAGAGGTAACATAGGCTGCCTTTCAATGTCCCAAAGGATACAGCCGCCGATAAGACTCCATCTGTTTGTTTGTTTCAGCATGGAACTTCAATTGTAGTCTTCTGGCTTATAGCCCTAGTATTGTTGGGAACCTAAAATATTGCATGTGATGCTATGCTACCACAGTAAAGGCATCAGGAAGGAAATTTGGAAAAAAATCCTTCCATCTCTAACCATACTCACCATTTCTCTATTGCAACTTCCTTCCAGCTAAATGATGTGATGTGTGAGATTCAGCAGGTTGGTTTATCTTGCTACCTCAGAGATGGTGGCCATCCACAGAACCCTCAGGATATCTAAGCTCCCTTTCCTGAACACTGCAACTCTCCTGTAATTGACAAATGACTTTCATTGAGCCATCTCACTGACAGGGGGCCTTTAGAGGTAGTTTACCTAGCCAGGAGAGAAAAGTTTCTTTAATACCCAAAGATATCATCACTCTATGTGATTCTATCTTTGATGCTGACAATGCTTGCTGATTTTCAGGCTTACTGATGGGTTTCTGATACTGGAATGGTGGTCTGGCAGAGTCTTTTTGCTTTGTTGAGAAGTAGAGGTCATACAGAGAATTTATCTTGTATCTCTTCATCAGTTATAGCAAAGACTCATTTCTTCAACAGGTTCTACGTGAGTATACTAAGTTGGGCATTATGTAAACCCTGGGGAGATGAAGGACAGTAAAGCTTGACTGTATTCTCTGAATTGGTTAGTACAGGCAAAACAGAAAGTTAAGTGCCATGTTGTTATGACAAGAGGAGGTAAAACGGTGCAGTGGGCTACAGGGTCTACCTTGTTGGTGTGTAGTGGAGGGTGAAGGACATATAAGTGAGCATGTGCACACACATGTGTATGGTAGTGGGGTGCAATGCAACAGAGAATTGGAGAGGAAACAGGTTAGATAAAGAACGATCTTTTCATTTATGAAGTAAAAGAAAAAAATTCTTAGCAACTTTGAATAAATATTAATGCGGGTCATGTGAACATAATAAATACAGCCCTGACTGCTCAGAGCATTCAGAAAAAAAGACAAATGACATTATTACAAAATATGTTCAGACTTCTAAGTAGACAGAAGTTTGAGGTATTAAGGGAAGACTTCTTGGAGGAATTAACCTCTAAATGAGAGGTTCAGAATGTTAAAGATTTCATCCTGGGGAGAGGCTTGGCCAGGGGTTTGGAGCTGGTGAGAAGAGCTTAGCAGGTGGGAATTGTGACCATAAAATTTGCATACAAATTGTTTCTTTTTTCCTATTTTGTTCCTCCTACTTTGTGTTAAGGAATGTGGGGGAAAGAAAGAGACTCGCCATAGTGGAAAATTAAAGAGCCAAGAAAAGACCACAGTGTGTTATCTACTAAAGTTGGAAAACAAACTTTTTCCTGAAGGCAACTGGAAACCAAGGAAGGTCTCAAACCGGACTAGCTAATCACAATAGTTTCTTGGGCAGATCACTCTGCCTGAAAGTGTGGTGGCTGGATTTGGAAATAATGTGGCCTTGAGGCAAACAGAGAGCATCGCATAGCAGTATAATATCTAAAACATTTCTGAAAGACCCAAACCCTGGTGCTCATACTAACTTGAAGAGGGTGGAGTTATGTCTCTACCTCTATTTTTACTGACCTGGACAACTTATGCAGAGAAGTGAACTAGGTAGTAAAACTGCAAAACAATTTTCAGGTCTTAGGTCCTGATAAACTCTTTGTACTGCATTTCTCTGGTTTCTGTTTCAATGGGTCATCTAATAATTAATGATTTACAAATGTGTGGATTTAGTTGATGTGGCCTTTAAGTTTTCTGTATGTACACTTCTAAAAGGCAGGCACAGATCACACAAGCAGAGAAATTCCTGGCCATTGTTTGACATTATTTGGTAGCAGATGTGTTTGGCACCCTGTTAAAATCCTCTCTAGCCCTTATCTCTTGAGAGCACACCTGCCCAACTTCAGATGCCAGCATACACACTTCTTTGTCAAAGAGCCCACTTTGCCATCTGCTTGGCAAGCCAGAAGTGCTGGGAAATTAACATTCTTTGGGAGCAGTCCTCAACCAATGACAGATGGGAGTTGATGTTTTAAAATCTAGCTCCCTTTCCATGGGTGGGCTCACTCTGTGGTGTGTTTTAAACTGGGTTTCCTGAGCTTCCCTAGTGATGTTATGGTCAAGATGCTGCAGCAATCGCCAGCTGAACTGCACACCCTTTTAGGCTTTCCCCCATTTATGGCTTACTGCTCTGTCCCTCCTCTAATCAGTCTTCAAATAAACTGTCGTTATCTGATTTCTTGTTTTAGGGTTGGCTTGTAGGGGAACATAAACTCAAATAATGTTCAGTAATGCCTAATGCCCCTGGAATGTGGTTCTTAGTGTCCTCAAAACACTAAATTATTCCAAAACCACCATGCCAAGTTATCAATATTCAAATATGTATATGTAGTTAAAAAAATCTTGCACTGAGAGTAAAGTTGGAAATCACATGAGCATCTATCTCCTCTGTGATCTTTCAACAGGGACACATTTTTTTTTCCTCTGATGAGACACATAATAGGTAGGCAATTAATATTTCTCCAAGTCACATTAAGAAGTTCATGTATGTATAGGACAGGATGCTCCCAACCACACATCTTCTTTCTTTGGGGAATAACTCTATTATCTTTCATTAAGGATCAAAAGAACTAACATGGTAGCGTCTGGGGTATGTTGATGCCATGGCTGTACCATAACTCCTCAAGAAGGGCTTGGGTTTGCATTCTACCAGGAGTAGGAAACAGTAGAATGACAATGATATCTCATCTCCTTATTGCTTATGGTAAAAGTAGCCATCTTTTTTACTTCTACTTATTTTGAAGAAAGGACCCTTAAGTTTAGCAACTTAGAAGCTTCTTCGTATAGTTTCTGAATATCTCAGTATGTAAGGTCTCATGCTTCAGTGTTCTCTGCTGACAGTGAATGTTGGCATGTTACCCAAGCTGGATAAGAGTCCCTATCTTTACATTTCTGTATTTCTGCTGTTATGGCAGTAGGTGTGTGGGAGAGACAGCTGATGTGTTCACTGGATGCTTTCCCAGGCAATGATGTGCTTGCGGAGTCTGTGCTGGTGGAGGCAAATTCTCCATGCATCCAGTTCTGCTGCCAGTACAGGTGTTGAAAGTTTCCATGGTGGCGGTGTGTTGGACTTCAGTTAAAACTGAGTGGATCTGTCGGCCAAGATTTGGGCTGCTTTTCTTCTTGCTGGTATTCACCATTGTCAGATGCTTTCTACTCTTCCACTTTAATGACAGGGTCAGTGACTGTGCATATGCATGAGCATACACTCTTCATCACTGAGGTGTAACCTGTACATGGTAAAGTATACATATCCTGAATATACAGTGTACGTACTATCTGTTCACATACCCTTAACAGTATCATCTTGGTCAAGAGAGAATATCTATAGCACCAAAATGACCCTTTATGTCTGTTCCTAGCGAATACTGCCACCAATCCTAGAGAAAAAAATTGTTCTAACATCAATTAGTATTTGTTTTGACTTGAGCTTCTTATAAATATAATTGTGTAGTATGTACATGCATGTGTAATGCATTTGTTACTCATGAAATAGCCTTCATAATCCATCTGTCTTGTGCTTTTAAGCAGTTTTTTTTGTTTGTATTCTATGTGCAAGTACTCTGTTGTGAGAAGGTACTGCATTTTATTGTCCCATTCTAAGTTGGAGAACCTTTTAGGTGATTTCCATTTTGGTGTTTTTATAAATAAAAATTACATGGACAAAGGCTTTGGAAGACATATGTAATTATTGATTTCAGGTATATAGTAATGTGTTGGTAATTCTCTAACAAAAAAAAAGCTCTGCCTGAGATTTCTAAACACCTCCACAATTGCCAATTTCAAGTTATTCAGGGCATTCAAAGTAGGAAAAGATGTGGTCAATGAGAATTCAGGAGCCAATTCCTGCATACCACTGGAAATAAAAACTTTGGAGTAAATAGATCATTTTACATGCCTATGAAAAATATGTTAGAGTTGGGGTTGCCCCATATTCTCAGAAATATTTGGCATTATTTATGACTTTTGCCATTCTGGTTGGTGTCCATCGGTATCCCATATTTGGCTTTAATTTACATTACTGTGGTGACTGAAGCTAACTAGGCTCATTATCTTTGTGGTTATTTTCTTATCCAAAGTGCCTATTCAAGTCTTTTGCCCTTTGGATTATTGGGTTGTTGGGTCTTTTCCTTATTGATTTGGAGGAAAAGAAATCAAAGTTCAAGACTAGTGAGAATTGTGAAATACGCCAAAAGAAAGGAGAGCTTCCGAGGCAGCATGACATTCTGGAAGCAATAATCTGGTATAGGATTCACACAGACCCTGTGTTCATAGCCAACTAAATAACTTCTTGATGACCTTGAACAAATGATCCTTCTGGGTCTTCAGCTTCCTCATTGTCAAAACAGGATTGCTATCATATAGTGTTGCTGGTTTCCGAATGAGACAATGTAAAGCGTCCATCAGAAATATCCACTTGATCTGCCCAGTTATTTATTCTTTTGTGTACTGAGAAACTTTCCCTAATCTCAAGCAGAAAATAGAAGCTGGCACCTATGCCTAGCAGTGGTATCCATGAGGCAGATGATAGACTAATTGAGTGGCCAGAAATCTTATATTCTTGGCTGTCTAGTGATGTTTTTGTCATAGAGCAAATGCCTTTCTCATGGTGTAAGGGTTATATTATTTATCAGAAAAAATGTTATTTTGTGGCCATGTTTAGTAATATGATATTCTTCAGGTACTTATTTGATATGGCCCAGAAAGGGTCTATACAGTATATTTTTAAAGTCCTGTATCTTCTGTTTAGGGGTAGATGTTTCCATGAACCAGCATTATTAAGAATCTGGGACTGTTTCTAGAAGGGTGGCATAGTGAATAGACAAGTAATAGTGTTCTCCTTGTCTTTCTATTATGGGTTTGTCAGAAGCTTCAGCTTAGATAACATCTCCTCCAGGAAGACTGCGTTGCAAATGCTGGTTAGGTCCTTCTTGATACCCTTTGTGTAGACACATCTATTTCATCACTTGCCAAATTTTAATGACCATGTTCTCTTAGCTGTCTAAGAAAGAGCTGAGTTTCAGTATTTATTATATTCATGCTCCCAGCACACCATGTCCAAGAGAAGGTATAAGATAAAACAAACATTCCAGGCAAGTGGGCATACTCTTATATGGTCTCCCTGGCATCACCAGCATCCATTAAGCAGTCTCAATACTGAGAGGTGATTAAGTAAAAAGTACTGCCTAGTTCTCAAAGGCCAAATGAGTAGAAATGCAAGCAACAAGCCAACAAGAACAAGAGCATAAATTAAATTGAGTGCATGTTCTCATAGACTTGTACAAGATACTGTGGCAGTTTAAAAAGAAATAAACAAACTAAAAAGTAGAGTACTACTTTTCTAGCCTGGTGCTCAAGAGAATATATGTAAGATATTAATATATGCATTTCTAGAAATAATAGCACACAGAAATGAAGAATAAAGAAGCTTAAACATTGTCATTTTTCTTTCCAGGCAGAAGTAATTTCCCTGGAATCAATATAAAGCAGCCTACAGACCTCAGACAAGGTTTCAGTTCATTTAGAAGAGGGAGAGCTTAGGTGTTACTCTTGCTAATGCTGAGACATCGTGTACCAGAAGAACTGAGAAGACAGCACAGTGTTCTTATAAATTGCTTTCCCTGTCAAGTTGGCCAGTTCAAACAGTTGCTAATCTCTGTAATGTGTTTAGTGCGTATTACAGAGTGCCTCTGTATTGCTATAGTAAGTCGTAGCAGGCTTTGTAACTCTTCTTTTCAAGGAACAAGATAGGAAACCTGAAATGTTAAAGATCAGATCACTCTGAAACAGAAATATTTTCACATGTTTGCAAATAACTTTAGAAAGGGAGATTCCCAGTGTGAAGCAAGTAGCTCAATGGGTAAAGCTCTTGGTGGAGATGGGTAACCTTGACAGACGGCTCTGCAAAATGGCCCACTGGCCACCCACACTGCTTCTCCTCTCTTTTTCTCTATGCATTTTAGATAAATGAGGAGAGGATAGATTATGCTGAAAGGATTTTGACTATATATTTTAAGTTAGAGTTTTTTTGTGTTTATATGTGTGGCATGGTACTGGTCTCTGTGTGTATATGTGGAGGGTGCACATGTGAGCCTAGAGGAGAATGTAAGGTGTCATGCTCCACCATTCTCTGCCTTATCCCTTTCAGATAGGGTTTCTCACTGATCCTAGAAGTAGACAGGGACTCAGAAAGCCCCAGTGATCCTCTTGTTGCCGCCATTCCCAGTTCTGGCCTGATAGGTATGTATGTGGCCATATTCAGCTGTTTTAGAAGGGTGTTGGGGATTCAAACTCAGGCATTCATGCTTGCACAGCAAGTGCTGTTACCCACTGAGACATCACCCCAGTCTTGTTCAAATTTTTACATATTTTTTCTGGGACTGGTGGTGCAGAATTGCAATAACAACTACTAGGGGAACTGAGGTAGGAGGATCAGCAATTCAAGGGCAACGTGGACTACAGAGCAATTTCAGTGCCAGTTTGGAACAACTTAATGAGACCAACTCTCAAAATAAAACAAAATGGAGATACAACTGGGGATATAGTCAGGTGGTAGAAAACTTGCCAAACTGCTCCCCCCCAAAATGTTTTACTTCTTTGATTAAAAAAAAAAGTGCAAGAGCAAGAGCAGCCTTCTTAACTTTTTTTTGGTTTTACCTTTGCTTCTGCATCCTCCTTTCCTGGGTGGGTGCTTGGAAAACCTATGAGCTGGAAGGCCTCCAGTGATGAATCTTGCTCACTTCTTAGATAATGATAGACAATGCTTTGAAGTCACAAACAAGAGTTCAGAGTTTCCACATATAACCCACCCTGTTGGGCCAAAATTATCTCAGGGCCTGTAACTTGAGACCTGTGGGACAGACAATAGCCTGGCTCTAGTTTGAGAGAACTGAGTGAGGATGAGACAGCAAAATCTAGGTAGATGCCCCTCCAGACAGAGGGAGGGCTTGGCTGTCTCTCATTGGCTGGAGGTACCCCCACATCACAGGATATCACTTAACCTATACTGACTCACAGTAATAAACTGAGTTCCTGCTTTGACTTGATTCTCTATTGTGTCTGATTGTCCTGCATCGTGGGGCTACAGATCTGATTGTACTGTGTCAAGGGGCTGCAGAAGGGGCAGATAGTGCACTCATCTTTCCCTGGGGAATAAGGAAGCTAAGGAGGCCTAGAACCACTGAGATTCCTGCAATCTTGTATCTTGTATAACTATAGTACACTCTCAAAACCATGATGTTCTCTTTGGTATGATGATACTAACTCTAGGCATGATTTGGGTGCTACCAGTTTTTGCATATAATTTTTTGGTATATATGTAGAATGATACAAACTTTTATCACAAGAGTTTAAGGAAATTTTGAAATGATCTTTTCTTCCTATCAGGGATGATCTCAACTCCGATTCCACATTAGAACCTTATAGATTAGCTTCAAAAAAGGAAACATGTGTGGGCCCCACTCTGGATGGTGCTTCAGTCCAACACTTTAGATTTTAGTGTATGCACAAATCAATGTGTATTGGGAGCTTGTTAAAATAGCTACTCTGATTTAATAGTGTAAGTAGGACCCGAAAGTTTTCATTACAAACAAGATCTCCAAAGATGGAGATGCTGCCAGACTGTAGATCACATTTGGAGCAGGTCACCCTAGTTTTTGGACACTGGAATGAAAATAAGTGAGTGTGTGATCTTATGTAACATATTTGAATCACTCTGATGATTCTGTCATGCAAACATAGTTAACAGGTAGTTAGACATGTGATATAATTGGAAAGTCACTCTTCCATCTTCTATTTAAATTATTCTTAGTCATTGCAGTCTCTTCTGATGAGCTATTCAACTACAAAAAAATCTTGAATAAATCCTTTTTATCTGTAAATCATATTATCCCAAAAGCAAAACATTTCCAGAGAGAACTCTCTTAGCTTGCCTCTCTACCACTTCAATTTCTGGCCTATATGCTAAAGCCCATTTGCGAGCAAATCAGAAGGAGACACTGCACTGTTGTTTTATTGCTCAAACCCTCTTCTCATTTCATTGACATTTGGTGTCAAAGACCACAAATACTAGAATGTTCTTTCTTTGGTACTTGACAAGATTTACTTCTGCTCCCATTCCGGTAGTTTGATGGTTTGAATTTTTTTAACATGCTGCTACTAAATCCTTAAGGATAACTACATCTGCATCCATCATTCTCATTTGTGAAAATCAAAACCACGACTTTTCCTGTCTCTAAACACAATTTCTTTCATTGGTTAGCATTTTTCTCTTTTTCTTTCTTCGAGTAGTTCATTCTCTCTTCTGTTATGTTCTCAAATTCTACAAATTCCATCTCATGAACTTTGAAATAGGCTGATGTGTAACAAAGGCTTTACTCACCTGACATATTTTCTAACTTCAGGCACATCTTCCATCTATAAACAGTTTCTAGTTCTTGTCCCCACATAACAGTTAGGAGAGTAACTCATGCTGGACGTGGTAGCACATGTGTATACTACTGGTACTGGGGAGGCTGGTTGCAGGTAGAAGGCCACTCTGGACTATATAGCAAGTGAGATAGATCATATTTATCACAAAGAGTAATTGATGCCTGCTCCCTTTGCCCCTGTTCTTCGCACTTCCTTATAAGGTCACTTCAGGTTCACTCTATCCATATACTGATCCACAGCTCATTCATAATTTCTAAGGACACAAATTTATAGCTAATTTTTAGTCTCCATCTTCTTAAACTCTTAACAGACATTCATAGGTGAATATTATTAATGTAAAGTTGAAAAAGGATTTTGAGCATCTGAAATGGTTCAACATACAGAAAACTCCTCTTCATTCCTGATGTTTCTTAATAAGTTTTCATTCACCATTCCCCACCCTGTTCCTTGACTATAAATGACCACTTTCCCTTATATTAATAATCAATCCTGAGCTCTCTCTCCGGTCACAGAGTACTATACTAATCCTATATCTATTTCAATGGTTCTGACTGAGTAAGGTCTTTATCTGCTTTAATAATCTTTAACAAGAGCTATGAGTAATATTTCTTCAGCACAACTAACTATATAGCTAGGGTCCTGTCTCAGAAACAACATGCAGTTATTATTATCTGTGCCTGCTGTGGGATGATTTGCTTTGATGGAACCTTCTATAAAGGCAAATGCCTTAGAATCCAGCATAGAAAGTCTCTGGGAGAAAAGAAGCTTTGGTAACTGTAAATATTATGCTGGTAGCAGTAACATTCCCTGTCTCTCTGCGTGTGTCTCTGTCTGTTTGTCTGTCTGTCTATCTCTGGGTGGAACTTCTTGCTCTGTCTCTGTGTTTTCTTTATACTGCTCAGCCCCTTGAGTCAACTTACACCACCTGGAGACAGGCAGCCAAGGAAATGTGTCTTGGTTTATGCTGAAAACCTCAAATATTTAGATTCGTGTAGAACTCTTTATACAAATGTTATCATAATATCATTCAGAATCCACCAATGAAAAATAACTCTTACCCCCTGCTTGTATTTATTGCCCAGTTTCTACAAGTCAAGAATACCATTTTAGAATTAATTATGGTAACTAACTGCTGGGATGTTTTACCTCAGAGGTCTCAAAATATGGTACCTGGACTAGGAGACAGCACCACTTTGGAGAACTGGTAAAAACACGGGTTCTACTTCAGTCATCCTGACACAGAAAATCATGGTGGAATCCAGTCTACATTTTGAAAAATCTAGGCTCAAGTTGGAGAGCTACTACTTTGTGTAGAAGTTGCTGCTTGCTCAGCAATAGGATAAATTCAATCATCTATAATGACCCAGTTGGAGTCATTAAAGACCAATACATTGCCAATCTGAATATTGAGGATGTGGATCTAGCACCAATTATTGCCTTTTGGATCAAAGAAAAACCGCATTGTCTATTTACTCAACAGGCAGTAATCATGTTCGAAGAGCTGGCACATATAAGGAAATAACAATAATTTAAAAAGCAAATAGTAATAAAATCACACACCCTACAGGGGGATATGGTTACACAATGTTTCCGCATATTTATCTCATTGTAGGCTTACCTTAAATGGGTAAAAAAGATGTCATTGTACCCAATACAAATGAAAGGAAGTTCAGCAACTTGTCCAAAGTACACACACACACACACACACACGTGCATGCGTGCAAAGTTATTAGAAGAATGCTAGAATGGGAGTGTGAACTTGGCTTTCTTGATTCAAAATCACTCTATTTACAAAAGCTAAATCTAAGCCCTGTTACTCAAAATGTGATCTGCTGGCCAACAACATCAGCATTGCCTGAGAACTTGATGGAGATGCAGACTAAGCTGGACATGGTATCTCAGGCTTGTAGTCACAGCACTTTTGAGGCTAAGGTAGATCATAGCCTAGTGTCTGAAGCAACCTGGACTAAAGTGAGAGACCTTATCTAAACAATAAAATACCCCCAAAGAAAAGAATGAAATACAGATTGGCAAGTCCCATTCCAGAAACCACTGAATCAGAATCTATAGTTTAAACCTATAGTTTAGCAATAGTCCTAGGTGATGTGTGTATGCTGGTAGAAAAGTCTGAGTACAATCAAGTAAGCTTTACTCGATGTATCACATATCCATATGCAATACAACCACAAGAGCAAAACCAAAAGCCAACAAATCAAACCTTGCAAAATCAAGAGATTAAATGTCAGTTAGTTTGAGCATTGAAGTTGGTAGCTGTATAACAGAGTAGGGTTTTTTCTTGCATGATTCAGAATTGACAAAGCTTTGGTAGCAGTGATGATAAGAGAGCATCAAGGAATACACAAAACGTATTTACTTCCAAAGCTAAATAATTGGAAGTCCTACAGATTTTATTCAATTGACAGAATACATCTTGATTTTTGTAATGGTATCATAAAATTTCAAGTTCATCCCTGTGGTCAATATTTCCTATTGTCCTGATTCACTCTTAAGAGGAGTAAGAAGAAGTAACATAGAAATGCAGATCTCTGTAAAAATCAATGCTATAACTAGGAAAATCATTTGTCCCAGATTTTGAAAAAAAATTCATGTTTGTGTTTAAGTATAAAAGAGGCCAATATATTGAGGCTTACTCTAGCCCCGCCCCCCAAAAGGACATCTATAGAGTGAACAATTGACTTCCAAGATACTGGTGAGAACTGCAGAGTATACTGCCTCCTCCATGGTAATACATTTTTCAGTATGTTAGTTTATAACTTCCCAAACTGAACACAAATCAGAGGAGTTTGGTAAGGAGTTTAATTTTCTAAGGATTCCTCCTCAGCAATCTGGAAGTGGAATGGATGCTTATCATCAAGTTTTGTCAGAGATGAAAAATGAAATCAACTAAAGAAGTCATATAAAAAATCTCTTTGACCTAAATAAATCAAGAGGGAAGAAGACATTGCCTATCCTCTAAGTCAACAATTGCCAATAATTTAATTATTAAATACTTGATTCACATGAGACATTTTGCTAGCATTTAGGAGATATTTATTAGCATTCTAGAGAAAATATCATGAAAATACAGAAAATTATGTAATGCTTTCTACTTAGCATTAATGAAATATGGATGACAGTGCAAATCAAGTAGATTTAAGGACAAGAAGGAGCCATGAATCTGAGAAAGCCTCATAAGGAGAAGGTATGAGAAATGGATTTTAAAGGGAGAAGGGTAATTCTAGGGAGAACCATAATAAACGTATTAAGATGTTGGATATTAGCTGGAGCCCTACAGACATTTGAGTTCATAATGAGTGTGGCTGGACATGAGCCATTTATATGTGGTGGTTCAGCAGCTAAAGCCACATTATCTGGTTGTGCTAAGCCCTGTTTGGAATCGTCTATTCAGAATCTGGTAGTTCTTGGAAAACTGGAGAATTAACAGATATGCTGTCTGAAGACTTTAAGCTTCATGAAGATGAGGTCACAGTCATTTTAGTTGAGTGAAAGGATGGATATCATCTAGGAACAGGGCCCTAAGTCCCTAAATGCATAACTCTGGCTAGCTATAAGACCTTAGGACAGATGCTCTTATGGCCCTAGCCGTGTTCTCTCAGCTTACATTTGTCTCTACATGTCAAGGTCAATTAGTGCAATCACCTGTGGTGCTTTATTGAGGCTTTAAAATAATTAGAAGCGGGGGAAAATTCTACATGTAGAAATGCCTATAATTTATTATTCCTGTATGTAGGTATATCAATTGGAACTGGAGGATAAAGCGCCAGCTTCTCAAACACTATTTTCCAATGACTCTCTGAGTTGGCTAATGAGAATTTGATTGGGGTGCCCACGTTGGACACCTGTTTGATAACGTCCTTCTGGCTGGCCTCCTCTTACTCCTTATATTTTCTTCTTACTCCTCTATTGACATTTTCTAATTGCATTTCCAGTGATAAGTAGCTTTAAACTAAAATAAATTCTCATCTTGACTGTACTTAGAGCCCACGATTTAAATCTAAAGTGGAAGACTGAATAATTAAATTTTGTTATGTTTTATTTTGAGACAGGTTCTCTATATAGTCCTGGATATCCTGGAACTCACTATGTAGATCAGGCTGCCCTTGAACTCACAGAGATGCACCTGCCTCTGCCTCTGAGAGGATGAACAATTGGATTTTTAAAGATACCAAAAACCACCTTTGCTAGAGAGTTTCTGAGAGAACACTAATATACAAATTAGCTTCTCTAGTCCCTCATTGCCCCCTTTTGTTCAAAATATGAATTGTGAACTCAAATACACAACATTTATGATATATCATTCAGGGCATCTCACATGAAATAACAACTGGGGTTGATTTTCATTTGGTTTTGTTTTAAAGGTTAGAAATTACTCACCTCCCCTGCTGGTCATTAAATCAGTCTGGCAGGATACCTCCGTAGTTCTGTGGCCTTCTGGGTATATAGCAGAGACACAGGCAGTGCTGCAGACAGGCCTGCTGGCTGAGATATACTACCAAGCTGGTGACATCAAAGGTCTACTTTAAGCCTATTTCACTTCTCAGTCAGGGCTCATACTAAGTCCCCAAATCAGGTACCAGATGGCACAACCCACCAAGTCAAAGTTTATCGCCTCAGATTTCCCTAGCTTCTGTTCCAAGGAATGCTGCAACGTCAAGAGGATAATAAACTGTTTCATTTAACTACCTTCTTATTTATCATAAGGGCTTGGCAGTTAAATGCTTAAAAGTTCTGTGAAGTCTGTCTTGTGAATTCTTAAAGGTTCAGTTTGGGAAGTTATTGAAGAAATATCTATCCTTCCTTGTGGAATCTACTAAGATCCTAGGAGTAATTTAAAACTTAGGTTTCCTCTTAGGGATTTATATTGAAATGTCAATTTAGGTTCATATAATAACCAAAATTGGTTCAAAATGCTTACCTGCATGAGGACAGCAAATGATTGTTCTTAAAAATCTCTGTTGGTTTCTTGAGACAGGGTCTTATATACACTGGACTGGCCTCCAACTAACTCACCACAATGTTGAGAAGGACTTTGAATTCGTTAACCTCCCGAGTATTAGAATTACAGGCACATACCACCTTGTCTTGAAATGTTCCTCAAATTGAAATGAGAAAAGTAGTGTGGGAACTTGAGATACTAACTATTCAAATGCAGTTTACTTAAAAGTCAGATAACACAGACTAAGACTGTACTCAGGCTATTTGAGTATACTTCCCATGAAATGAGAATCAAATGTCTTCAATCTCTTAATTTTCCCTAGTGCAAAAATAGCATGTACAAGGCAATTCACTGACTGGACAAATGCAAAAATGCTGCTCTTTCAGGCTTGGACTCAATGATTTTTCATAGAATGCCTTCCACCTGGATAACTCATAGAAAGAACTGTGCTACCCAGGGTGTCACAGGACCTTTAACCAAACAAGATACCTAGAGATGCTAAGAGCAAATCCCTGAATCTGTCTGTTGAGATGACCTTTACAATGCTTTACAAACTCTAGGTTCTTTGATTGGATGTTTCTTGGATGAAGCTCTGCTTTTGTAGTTTTTGCAGAACAGCTAGAACAGGCAGTAAAGTGCTGCCTGCTTGTCTTCTCAACAGATTTGCACTCACAGTGGGGTCTTACACACAGTCAGAAAAATCCTGTTCTAAGTGGGCAAGTGCTATAGATTGAAGCTTCAGGCACACTGATAATGGGCACTTTACTATTTGCCAAGTCTCAAAGGCTGGTATCAAGTCTGCAGATTTGCCTTTCAAGAAGTTAGATTATATTCAGTTTCTCAGTTCCTCTTCAGCTGGTTTAATTTATAAGGGATAAAGTAATGGGAGAGGGCAGGATAACCACATCTTAGGAAGACTACACTGGAAAATCAGGTGTCTGCCCAGTTGTCCAAGAGCACCAATTCACACGTCAGAGCACTGAACTCCAATCTTCAGCAAGACATTTGTGTATGAACTTCTCTTTGATATTTTTCCCATTAATCAGTATAGTTGAAAAAAAAGGTCCCAATAAATACAAACATTTGAAGAGAAGGATTTTTCTAACCTTACACAATTGTCATTTGGAGCCAGATAACATTTTGTTTGGAGGGTTATTAGACTGTGCATTATAGAATTCTCAGTACTGCCTCTGGCCTCTACCCACTCACTATCAATGGCACAATGTCTTCACCATCATTATGACAATAATAATAATAACAAATAATGATAATAATAACAAATAATATTACTATATGTTGCTTCCCCTAGTGGGGGCATAGTTTTCTTCAGTTGAGAAATATTGTTTCATGAGTTATTTCAATAGTACTGACATCATGAAATGACTCCAATGCTGAACTTTAAGAATACTATGTAGAAACTTTACATGTAAATAATCAGATGGTAAGTAATTTAAGCACAATGGACCCCACACAATTCCTGGCAATATTTTGTTTTGTCTTGTTGAAAACATTTTTAAGTGTAAAAACTATTTAGCTAAAATATAGATTATAATTTCTTCTGGTAATTTCTATAAGCTGGAATCTTTAGCTACCGGAGGGTTTATTACCTTAAGATAGCAAATGTGTTGCCCTTCCCAGAATGCTGGAATCAAATACCTCTAAGTTAAATTCTATTAATCTTGTTTGTAATTTAATTCTATCAAATGTACTTAAACACGAAGAGCTTAAATGAAATGGAAACTCAATATTTGAACCAAATGAGATTCCCTAGTAAATGAAAAACCACATCCTTAGTGAGAATATGTCTGTTCTCTGGTATGGAATTAAATATCCTGTGGTTTTTTTTTGAGGATGTGGGCATAATATAATAGAAAGGAAATTTTCCTAATCAGTTTGAAAGCCAAAATATGTTTTCATATGGCTGCAGAGGTTATTAGTGAAGAAAACTTGCTGTTTGTTTGAGAACTGCCTATAAAGTTATAAAAATTGAAATGTTATTTTGAAGTTACATTTCAAGGTAGCCTCTATGGATTTTTCTTTACCTATTGCATAAATGCTTTACTAAGCAAGGAAGGGTCTATTCACCAAGTTTTTATTGAGTATAAAGTATCTGCTAGGGACTGTAGGTGACCAAAGATAGAATGTGCCTGGACCCTGCTAAAGAACAAGCACTTTATCAGGAAAACAGCCATGTTTATCTTTCATGTTTTAATACATTAATAATTAAAAACAATGTTTTATTTTGGGTATTTGGGATCTATCTATCTATCTACCAGAGAAAATTAGCCAAGAAAATAACCTTATTATCCAATTAGGGCAACAGTAGAAGAGGGGATATCAATAAGACTTTGGTCAAATATATTTCATTTGGATAATTCTAAAATGTCCATTTAAAAAATCATTGAAGTTGTTTATTGTATGAAAGACAGTTTAATGGAAGGCAATCTCCGGAAAAGAACACTAGGATATAAGTTCAAACCTGTGTTCCAGTTCTGTCTTTGTATTTTGTTTCAGGGATAAGTCAGTTAACTTTTAAAGAAAGAGTACCCTGTCTGTGTAATGCGGTAGAGGCCCTATCTCAATATCCCTACACACAGGATATGCTTACAACTTGTAAGCAGGGCAAGGATGGCAAGAACATCTTGAGGACTCAGCTATACTAATTCTTCTCTCTACATGGATGGTTTCGGGATAAATCCAGTATTTTTTATGGCTATAACCTGGATTAGTTTACAATGGGGTGTTCTAAAATTTCTTCTTATATAATCATGAAAATATTTATCCATAAAGTCTGTGAAGTCTTACTTTTAAACTGGCTGATAAGAACATTGTTGTTTTTCTGTTAAAAGGATAAGGAGCCAAATGCAATTGTGTAGTAAAATAAAGACTTTTAAAAATCAATGTTTATTTGAGGGGGTCCAAAAATGAACCGCTGAGGCATCCTTAACATCGCTGGACTCTATCCACTTCTGCCTAAACTCATAACCTTGCCTTGCAGCCTTCAGAGGAAACTATTGCTGGGGAAAGGCACCTCATACACAATATGGAGTCAAATTCTTTACTACCGTGTCAGAATAACATAATAATATAATTTACACGAGTTTGAGAAAGCACCTTTGAACCAAGATTAGTGTGATTTTCAAACAGACTTTTCCCTGTTATTCTCTTAATTACATTTTTAAAAGTCAACCTTTTTTTGTTATAACAACCTCCAGTATGTTTTTTCTTTTTACCTTTTCTCTCTCTTTTTGTTCAGCAAGTAGGTGTCCTAATACATGAAGAACAATATCCTTCATTGAATAGTATTATGCAGAGAAAAACATTATGCTTGAAGTGCCTTATGCATCCCCTACAAGTTGCTTCCTGCAGTTTGGCAGTACCCAGAAAAGTCAAACCCTGCTCAAGCTCTGCGAACTCATTTAACTTCAAATGGGATGCTGTAAAATGCACAGGGGCTATTGGGTGTAGTGTATAATGTTAAATGTCTGTGGGGCTGTCCTTGATGCTAATAACAAAGTATGGGAATTACACTAGCACTGACGGTGACAGTAACACTTTCACTCCCAATACCTCTTAGAAAGGACAAGTCATCATGTCTCTAAGTGGAAAAAAAGGGTGGGGGGAGTGCTTACTCCCACACTTTACATTGCCATGACTACTGAAGAGCCATTTTCCTATCCCCCTGCTCTAGACCTACCAAAAATAGGGTTTGAGTTGAGTGTATAAAGAATAATATGTATATCCAATTTAAAATCAAAGGCAATTCCCTATGTTTCATAAGTATGCATTGTTATACGCTGTATGAACTGATTTGACTAGAGAGCCATCATCAGGAAATGAGTTTATGACCACTGTTTGGCTTCGCTTTGTTTTTACCCATATACCTAAACCATGAAGAAGCATCTCATTTTTTAGAAACTGTGCACTGATTTCAAAGCTGTTATGTGATATGCAGGCAAAGCCAGCCTTTTTCTCTCCAATCCAGTCTTCTTATTATATGTTTTTGTTTGTTTGTTTTGAACCAATCAAAAGCAAACAGAAATAACATAATTGCAAAATAACTGATATGCCTGTTGATGATTTCTCATTAACCTTGACAGTGAACGTAACTGGTGACTGTCTGTCACAGTGGCATGGTGGTTTGTTAGGGAGGGAGAAAAAGCCAATGAAAACATCTTGGTGGGGGGATTCAAGGAGAAACATAACTTAGTACTTCTTCTACCAAAAAAAAATGAAGCATTTCCAACTGGCCAGATTTGCTACATTCTAGTTTCCTTAAGGTTGAGATAGTTCTACTCACACATTCTTGAGAAGATATTCCTAACAGTATTTATCTATATCACAATATATGCTCTGAAGTATTGAGAAAAAGAAAGCTCGCTTTGATGTTGAAAAATAACCTTAGAGAAAAAGCAAACATCTCAGCAATAACTGAATATGTGCGGTGATTAGTGTGCCATTAGAAATACCACAGGCCGCTCAATGTGAGAATATTCTAATTCCAGTCTGTCCCCAGCCAGATTGCCCACTTTACTAATTGCTGCTGGATAGCGTGTCAACAAACAAAGAGGGAAATTATAGAGGAAAATGAGGTTGTCTCTAAGGGACACATGTTTACCTGGAGAGGAAGAGACAGAGTAAAGATTTCCCCAGGCTCTCTAGCAGATTCCCATTGGCAGAAGGAGGAATCTAACCTTCCACTATTACCAGAGACCCCACAGGAACCAGCACTTTCCACCATCCTTCTGGCATCTCAGCTGGGACTGGTTCCTGTCTGCCCTCCCCAGAGCAGAAGCTGAAGTAAACAAGCATCACCGTCTCCACCTAGATTCAGATAGAACATCCTCACTTTCATTTTATTTGAATTGGTTGTCACGCATGGTCTCTCCACTTGCCCATTTCTAGTCATCACTCCTCAGCTTTCCTTAGGAACTTCTTGAAAGTTAACACCATTAACCTCACTTTTCACATCCAATTCCCACCTCAGACGGATGGCACAAGCAGTTTCTGTTCTGTGTTTCTGTGATGTTCTCAGGGCCACGTCCTGGCTCCTGATCTCTGGCCTCTGGATCTGGCCTTCACCCACGCGTTCAAATAAACCCCAATAAAAGTGTATCAACCTGTTCTCTCTTTTCTCAAAGAAGTTGCATTAAAGTGGATTGGAAATACTATGAAAGATGAAATAACTGAATTGCGAGCACCATTTCCTACTCTCAAACCCAGACATGGCTACCTTGCCCTGGGAGGAGTGGGCTGGTGGCTGCCAGGTCTTCATCAGGGACTGCACTTTTGGTTGGGTGTGGGTGGGTGTTATTTTCCTTACCATGCCAACTCACAATCCTTTGCCCCTTACTTTCAAGCTACAGTAACCTTTCCCAAAACACTTTGGCTGGGGGGAATAGAGGAAGGGAAGTGAAAAATGAGAATAGGGGAATGGTGTCTCTAAACCTCACCTCCCCCCCTCCTGCATAGTATTTCCTTCTCAAGTAGCGGGACTTTCTTGAATGTATTCTCTCGTTCCGCTTCTTCTTGGCCCAGTTATCCCAAAGCCTCCCTGCCCCCAAGCCCACTGCGACCAAAACAAGCGCACTGACTAA
>LOEQ01004945.1:0-18632 GCA_001685075.1 Bramus lutescens | reverse complement strand
CCCAACTCATTTCCACTAAACTAGTCGCAGGTGGTGGGTGGGCACCTGTCAGGAGGCCTAACATCTGTCTCTGTTTCACAAATCCTAGTGCCAGCGCTGGGACAAAAGTAAGACAACAGAAATCAACACACAGATCTACTTGGGAACCTTTAACATTTGGGCAAAGCTCTTTTCATTCTGAAATCTTTGTGGGTCCAAATAGTTCCCTCACAAGCTTGCTTAGCTTTCATCCCTAGAATTCCTTGCTATTTTATGTCAGCCTTTATGCAAACTAAAGATCCGGCTCTCTCTGCAGTTCCATGACAAATCTTAGAGCAGGAGACACTGCATTACCCAGCTGTCCGGGGTGGGAGTGTTGCCCTCCTACACTGATCAGTTTCTTTGAGACCCTTTCTTCCAACTCTATCCTTGTGTATCTTGGGTGGGACTTCTTCCTTGCCCACTTTAATGCAGTTAAAACGTCCTGATAGCGAATCTTCAGCAATCTTTCATTTTTTGAAACACAGTTACTACTGCCAAAATCAAGCTAAAAAAGATGTAGGGGAAAACAGGAAAGGAGAGTGACAGGAGAGAGAAAGTGTGTGTGTGTGTGTGTGTGTGTGTGTGTGTGTGTATTGTACCTTGTTTTCTCCTTTTAGACTTCTTGGGAAGCTCTGCCACTTCCTAAGACTTTGGTTTGTATTTGAGGCTGTAACACTGAGAACAAAGCTTCTGTCAGTCCATTCATAGATGATTTATTTATCTGATTAAATATTAATGCATATTAATAGTGTAAAATTCAGGAAACAAGGAAAGAAGGGAAGACGCCTGTATCCCTTTATGTCCATCACCTTTTAAAGGTAACCTCTGTTAAAATTTACTTACACATGTTAAACACTATAGTGAATTAAGGCTGTAACATTTGTAACTATGGAGCTGAATCCTGCTCCAGTACTTACTACCTACCATTTATGAAATGAATAAATTTACCCTTTTATTTCAGTTCTTTTTTTCTGGGAAATGGGAATAATAATAATATGTACTCCATGGAGTTCCTGTGATGATTTAAATAGTTTGGAAGGATATAAAACACTTAAAATACTACTTAGAATCTCACAAGCACCCAAGAAATGCTAATAATTATAATTATAGTCTTTTTGTGTGAGAGTGAATAGAAAATCAGTCTCTGACATCCAGGAGCTGTCCTGGTGTTGTCAGCTGGCCTTGGCGTTGCTAGGAGCTGGCCTGGTGCTACTATTTAAGCTTTGGTGTTCTCTTTGCGAACATAAACCATTTTCCAAAACACTGATGCTAAATAAGAGCATTGTCCAACTGTAATGGATTAAAACTAAATGAGGAATCATGTCTGAACACAAGACAAAATATGAATCTTGTCCAACTCAAAGTAAGTGACCAAACAGGTCATTAGTATAACTAATCAAATTGACTATTGTGATCTTTCCAAAAGACAAACAACCACAACCAAAAAGAAGTTTGTAGTTTGTTTTCTAAATCTCGCTCTCTTCAGATAAAGACTTCTTTTTTCTTTTTCTTTTCTTTTTTTTTCTTTTTGAGTCGAGGTTTCTCTGTAACAATCCTGGCTCTCCTGGAATTCACTTTGTAGATCAGGCTGGCCTGACCTGAAACTCACTGAGATCCACCTGCCTTTGCCTCTCCCAACTGCTGGGATTAAAGGTGTGGCTCCTGCCCAGATAAAAACTTAAAAGAAAAAGACACCCATTCATAAAATTATCCCTGCTTGCTGATTGACTTAGACTGTCAAACTTGAGACTACAAATCTATTTTATATATAAAAGTCTTTTATTAAAATGTCCCTTAGATCTCCATGATGATATGTAACTTGTACTAGTGTTATTTGACACTGAAATATATGCGTATTTTTATATGTTCCTTTTCAAAATAAAGGATAGCAAGTATGAGTCCCAGTTTTCATTAAAATCATGAATATTTTCTCATGCCAATTAATATTACTAAAGAAGATCTTAATAGATCTATAAGATGTCTTCATGTGACTAAACCTTTATCAAATTATTTTAAAACAGTTCTGGTATTATAAATAACACTGAATTTGATCTGAAGATTATGTATATAATCTACACTCTCTGACTGCAACTTATTTGGTTTTAGGATCAAATCTTCCTTTCTTTTCTTATTTATTTACTATTTTTTAGGCAGGATTTCACTGTGTAGTTCTGGCTCTCCTAGAGCTCACTCTGTAGACCAGGCTGGCATTGAACTCACAGAGATCCTCCTGACTCTGCCTCCTGCATGCTGGTATAAAGGCCTGCACTACCACATCTGGCCAAACAGACACCTTTTTAATTAATGTTAAGTTAGAAAAGGCAATTACATGTCTTCTTGTATATAAAGATTTTCCTTAGTACAATACTGAATTTAATCAAACATTACAGAGAACTCTATCGTCTATTGAAATCAGTCTCTTGGCTCAGGCTTTTTTCAGAGACGCCCAGAGTCATTAATTGTGGTGTAGAGTTGGAGTTCAAAAGGAAATGTTATTTGGCTTTGTAAAGTTAGAAAGAATGGTGTACTCTTGTAAACTATTAGTATCTGTCTTCAGATGTAATGCTATTTTCTGACTGAAAAGCAACAAAAGTATTCCCATGCATATATCTTAAATTTAAATAGTTCTATATCAACAACAAAGTCACTTTGCATAACACTATCATGGAGATGATGTTTAGGAGGCTGTAATTAAGGATAACAAGCAGTTGAGCATGTTAATCACTACTTTGAATCACCCTAGTCTCAATAACAATATATTGATAATGACATATTCCTATATGTGCCATCCTTATAGATCTCTATATTTTTTGTAGAAAATGTGAACATATTCAGGAAAGGCTGAATCATTACATGGATTATCTATTCTAAGTGGGAGAGAACCCCTGGCAAATGTAAATATTACCTTGAGTGTATTTGTCTCTATGAGAAATTTATTGGTCTAAGTTTGCTTTAACCAAGAGCAACACTGTGCTCCCAAAATGTTACCACAAGGATAACTTCTTTCTTAGTTATGATTTCAATTTCTGTGAAAAAAAAATCATGACTGTATTAGTCAGGGTTCTTTAAGGGAAAAGAACAATGTGTGTTTGTGTACGCGCATGCATGTGTGTGTGTGTGTTGTGTGCGCTCACGTGCACATGTGTGACTTGTTGGAGTGGCTTACAGGCTGTGGTGTGAGTAGTTCAATGTCATCTTTCTGACAGGAATTTCAGGGATACAGTAGTTGTTCAGTCCACAAGACTGGTTGTGTCAGAAGTCCAAATCTGGTGCTGGAGTCCCAAGGAGTTTCTATTTTTCATCTACATTGGAATCCCTAGGATGTAGTTTCTAATATCAGTTAAGGAATGCCTCAGGAACAGGATGGATGAATGTGACTGAAAGTGAGGCAAAATAGAAAAGTTCCCTTCTTCCATGTCCTTTGTGTTGGCTGCCACCAGACGGTGTAGCCCGTATTTATGGTGGGTCTTCCCCACATCGAATAAAACAATCATAAAAAAAATGTCTCACAGATATGCCCAGATACTTGGGTTTTAGTTAATTACAGATGTAGTCAACTTGACAGCCAAGATTATCAATCACAATGACCAAAAGTAAATTGAGGAGAAAAGGGTTTATTTCATCTGTGGTTCCACATCACAGTCCATCATCCAAGGAAGTCAGGGGAGCAACTCAAGCAGGGCAGGAACCTGGAGGCAGGAGTTGATACAGAAGACATGGAGGAATGCAGCTTATTGGCCTACTCCTAATGGCTTTTACTGCCTGCTTTCTTATAGCACTCAGACCCATGAGCCCACAGATGGCAGCACTCACAGTAAGCTAGGCCCTTCCACATTAGTCATCAGTCAAGAAAATGCACCACAGGACTGTACAGGCTAATCTATTTGGATGGAATTTTCTTAACAGTGTTTGCCTCTTCTAAAAGGACTTGTGTCAAGTTGAAAAACTAGCCAGCACGACTTCTAGAGACGGTTTCAACCAGTGGCCAAGGAGAAAACATGTATGTGGCAAACCCTAATGTCTATTTCAGATGAAAAGAACCATTATTTTTAAACCAGATTTGCATAAGATTTTAATTATAGCATGTGTGGGAATTGTCCTAATTAACATTCATTATTTTTTACTTTCTTCTTGATCTTAATTTGTAATCTAAATTGTGCTGTGGTTATCTATGCATAGGAAAAAGACAGTAGAGTTTGGTAGTACTCATAGTTTAAGTTTCCTCAGAAATTCTTAGATCACATCCTTCATCAGTGAGACAAAACTTCAGAACTTCCTTTTTAATATATATTTTTTATTTTTGATATGTAGTCTTTAAATTGAAAATACTTTTTTATGAAATATTTTATGATCTTGATTTTCCCTCTCCAGCTCCTCCTAGATTCATCTCTCTTCCCAACCTACCCAACTTGATCCCATTTCTCTCTATTTTTAGAAAATAGGAAAACAACAATAAAACAATAAAGAGAACAAAGAAAAAAGCACAACAAACAGACACATATAAAAACACCCCCCCAAAAACCCCACTAAATCAGAGACCATAAGGCACAAGCAGAAGACCAATAAGACAAAAATGCCCAAAGCAATGAATCAAAGAATGAGACAAAGAACCTCCAAAAACATCATTGAGTTCATTTTGTTGGCTCTCTCTCTCACATTCTTTTGTATAGATGGTCCTTGTGAAAATGTTTGCTGACTATACATCCAGGATTTTAAAGATGTTCTAACAACTTAGCAGGATTTCCAGTATCATCATGAGTCTGATAGTGATGAACACAGGATTCAGGGTTTAGAGGGGTCTCTTTTCTGTATTAGTTCATTGATAGGAATATTTTGATACACACCATTTGTGTATCTGTGCTTAAAATGCAGTTGTTTCAGGTGGCTAGGCTAAAATATTTAGGTTTTATCTCCTAATAAAGAGTGTAGCCTTATAGCTTACATGTTTCCCACCTTTCAAACTCCTCAGTTTCTTCAAGGTTATCCTAAAATCTAAGCTCATATATCTGATAAGCTTTCTCAGAGCACCACACCAAGATCAATTAATTTAACTCTTCAATAATTTTATGCAAATTATGCCAGGAAGAAAAAACGCTGCTATGATTGGCAATTAGGAGAACAGAGAAGAGAGAACTTTCTTTCTCTTGACAAGCTTTTAGTCTTATTGGGTTGAGTATATACAAAGAATTAAAAATATAAATTTCCATAAAGAAGTAAATTCCAGAGAAGTTCCACTCCACTAGTGTATATGGGCTCCCAAAGGCACTGGTGGGACTGAAGAATCTAGCTCAGCACAATTGCACACACAGAGGCATATATGATACTTGATTTGTTTCTGACATTAGAATACCTTTAGCCAAGTATTTTGAGTTTTTTGTACATTTAATGTGACACAAATGTTTTATATAACACTCCTGTTCTCTTAACATACTTTTAATTTCCTAATGTCCCAGAATCTTACCTTGAAATTTTATATTCTACTTTCATATCCTAAGTGGCAGGACTTGGCACAGAGAAGGCTTAAGTAAATACGTGTTGGTGTCCTATTACAGAGAAATACATGAATTAGCCGTGTAATTTGAGCATATTGCCACATTTAGACAAATGCGTTCTGAACTTTCTTTAGTTGATTCAGTGATAGATGATTTTTTAAAAGGTGAACTTAACAATTCTGACTTTACATGTTCAGGATATACATTAATCTGCATGAGAAATTTGGGCTTTAAATAAGATGTACTGGATGCTGATTTAAATGAAACCCCTTAAATTGGAGGAACACACTTTAATAAGAAAATAAATGTTACCAATAATTAATAAGCATCTTTTCCCTAATTACAGGTGAATGTAGGGTGAACATTCTAGGGTGAATGGGTGAATGGAGTGATTATTTAAACACGTTTACAAAGATCAATCTGAAACACTGAACACACCGAAAACATAAAAGTGTACATGCATTTCAAAACTAATCTTGAACTCAAGTTAGTGAGCAGGAAATTGGATTTTAACACCCATCTGCTTTTGATAGCCTTTTGGTTATTGGCTTGAACTCTTTGATATCTCCTCTTTCAGTTTTAGAATAGCTCTAAAATTATTCATGGGGTGCCTGAATAATACCATTTTCTTAACAGCAGAAAAAGTGCAATTCAGGCTTTTTATGAAGACAATCTTGTTTCCTTTCAATGAATCTAAAGTGACGAACATTTAGGTGCATTACACACTTTCTGAACCAAGGACAGGTCTGGCTACCTTCTACCCTTTCCAGCTCCTAAGTTGCTTTTATAGATAACTTTGACATGAAGATTTTCTGTTAACTACTGTAACCCAGGAGTTGATCCTCTTTTTAAGTTAGGTCAATTAAATTGGAAATGAATTTGAATTAATGCACCATAAATCTTATATTTTATATCAAATTATGCCTTTATGCTTTGCGGTTGCATTTGTCTCAGAAAGAAAACATTTAAAGAAGAACTTTTGAAATGACTAAAGTACAATCTTTTGTGTTTTAGGAATAATTGTGCTGAAAATTTATGAGAGTGATAGCAAAGGGAAGAAGGGATATTTTATGTACTAAGTTTAGCCCTACAAACTTCCAAATATATTCTTAGCCTATATAATTTTCAAAATTATTCTATGCATTATTAATTGTCAAAATTGAGGATGAAGGAGATTAACTATTTTGTCAAGGGTTACACAGTAATAGAAGTATAAATGGAAGTCAGGACTATCTTAATATTAAAATTCATGTCTTTTCTTCTGTTTTGTAATCTGCTTCTAAACAGAAAATTCTTGATTCCTTTTCTAAAATGCTTTGACAGACTATCATAATGTGTCAAAAACATCTTAGTCAGATAACAGACTGTGCTATGAATATCATAAAGAATTTAATATGATTTCTGTATTTACTAATCACTTAATAGCATTGCAAAGTGGCAGCATGTGGCCTTTCCATTAATTTGTCAGTGTTTGGATTCATTTCCGATGTTGCTATTCCTTAGAGAAGAGATCTGTGAACCAACAAAAATATTGTTATGGAACCTAAAGTGTTTGCAGATGGTGAAACTTCTGCAGCTCTTGTCTGTAGTCTACCAAGAAAAATCCCTTAAAAGAGTGAAATGGAAAACTGTCAAACAGTTCTAAAATATATAACAGAAGAAACAGCCAAATAGACTATGACCTTAAACATGTTGAAATACTTCCTTCCTTTCCTTGGTGGTTCACTGGTAGCCATTATATCACTAGGGAATGCTTCTTATTTCTCTTCCTTTGCTTTGTTGTACAAAGTAAACAGAGAGCATTCCAATCAGTAGATCCATTGTCTTATGTTTGAACATAAGGGACATAACAAAGCAGAGGATTTTTTGATACAACTCTTAGCTTCAGGGCAGTCTTCCTTTGATGTTTATATATTTAATCCTTTCAAAAAATGTACTCTAGAGCATAACCTAAGAACAAAGCACTTCATCCCTTCTGTTATCAGAACTGCGCTGCTACTTGCTTTAACTTTAACAAAATGACAAAGTTACAAAGCATTCTGTTCCCAGTGGCTTATCACTTCTTTATAGTAAGTGGTATTGTGTCATTGAATTAATTAATAATAAAATATGGTTTGAATATTACAAATATTAGAACTGTAGAAAATTAAAGCAGGTGGCAAATACTAGGAGAAGTGAAGTTTGGGAAGAAAAAAATAGATCAAAGTTTCCTAGTTAAGACAAAGACTTGGCATTCCAGGTCTAATCAGCTTCTATCTTCAGGCATCCTCTGAAAATTATGAAGGGGGGCTATACTAGATGTGGAAAAGGTTGTCCTCTTATACATTGAAAGGTTTATTCTCAGCTAAACACCATTACACCCTATAGTGTACCAACCTGCAGGAAATAAAGTAGCCCAGATACTGGCCTATCCACCCACCCATGTGGTTCTTCTAGCTGCTACATCACAATATTTCAGAGTTTTGATATTAAATTGATAACTGTACTCCTGGATCTGATGGATCCAAGTCACTTTATTAAATATGAAGAATGAAAGAGATGCAAAGACTTTTCCCTCAAGGTGTCCATTCACTACTAGAGTGAGACCAAATGAAACAAAAAAATTGGGGCACAGAAAGCTTTAACTTCAGTATTTTATGGGACTTGTAAGAGTTTTCTTTTAGTTCTACCTGAACAACCAGAAATGGGGGCTGAGAAAGCTTTAAAGAGGGTGTGAAGAGATGCTTTGTGGTTTCCACTATCATTATTGTGGACTACCATGAGATGTTCACTTTTGATAACTCTCATATATGCTGGTGGATTCCTACTTCCTCCTGTCTGAAATATTTTTTAGTTGTGTGACAGGCTAGAAATCCAGAAACCTATCATCCTTAGGATCAATTCTCAGTGAAAGATAGAAAAATCAGATAAAGACCCAGGATTCACCACTTGTTGTATAGACTCTTTTTGATTCTACCTATTCACAGCATACAGAGGGGAATCCCACATCATTCCTCAATGAGATAGACATAGAGAGTTTTAGTAGGGGGTGGAGAGATATTTACCCAGCAATCAAATTGAAGAAAATAAAAGCAACATTTTAATAGTACGAGACAGTGTTGTTGACACCTGTGTGGGGCACTGTAAACACAAGACCATATTAATGAAGTATTTTTTCCTGTTATAAAGTGCTGTTATTAGTATTTGTGTACTACTTTTTGAGCAGATACATGTTTTCATTTTAGTTTTTAGTTCATATCATAACTCCATGCTTAACTTTAAGGCTGTTTTGAAAGAGCTTAATCATTTTACATTACCCCAACAATGCTCATAGCTAGGTTTTTATGGAAGTTTTATATGATTATGTTTTGATAAAGAATCATGTTATGTAACCTAGGATGTCCTTTAACCAACAGTACAGCCTAGGATGTCCTGGAACTCATGGTCATCCTGTATTAATTTCATTGGTTCTGGGGATTACAGGCATATGACACCAGGCTTGGCTGTTGTTTGTGCCTTTTATGTTGTTTTTGGAGATGGGGTCACCCTATGACTCTGGCTGGCCTGAAAATCATAGGAGAATTTTTCATACCTCAGCCTTTCAAGTATGGGAAACTCAGGTATTAGCCACCACAGCTAGCTTACAGTCTGATTCTTAATTTGTATTCTCTTAAATTCTCTTCAGTGATGAAAAGGTGCTTATTAACTTAAAATACTACATGAAAATCTCATAATATCATAAAATAAGGAAGATTACCTTCAAACTACATTAAATTTTACCAATCTATTACTTATGTAGACGTATGAAGATCATTCTCTGAGAATCTTAAATTTCAAATACCTTGCTGTAGTTGCCCAAACCTTCTATGGAACCTCCAATTTGGAAACATTTCTTTTAGGCCATGAGAGCATCAATGATGGAACATAGAGACTGTAATGATAATCTCTCATTTTCCATAAAGAAGGGGGAAATAGTAGAAAGAAAATGAAAGAATCAGAGAGATCTGTGAGAAGGCGACAGCCCTTACTTACAAGTTTTAATGTAGCCAGAAACCCAGTGCTTGAGCAACAGCAGTAGGTGTGATTGGATTCAATTTGAAGCCTGACCAATGCTGCAGTTTGGATGATGAACGCCCTCAAAAGCTGTATATATTAAAGATTTTGCTGTGTGGCTGGAGGGATGGCTTAGTAGTTAAGAGCACTAGTTGGTCTTCTACAGGATCGAGGTTTGATTCCCAGCAACTACATGGTGACTCCAGTTCCAAGGAGATCAGATTCTCTCTGTCTTTGTCAGTGTTCTGTAGCTGTGAAGAGAGACCATGACCAAGACAACTCTTATAACAGAAATCATTTAATGTAGGGTTTGCATACACTTTCAGAGTCTTGGTCCTTTATCATCATGCCAAGGAGCTTAAAAACATGCATGGTGCTGTAGCAGTAACTGAGAGCTACTTCCTAATCCGGATGGCAAGAAGAGAGAACACTTGGCCTCGTATGGGTTTTTGAAAATTCAAAGCCTGGTAACACACTTTCTCCAAAAAGGCCACACCTTCTAATCCTTCTGGAATAATATCACTCCCTGATTGCACTCAAATACACATGAGTCTATGGGAGCCATTATTATTGAAACAAAAACAGCCTCGTCTGGTTATCTTGGGGAGCCAGGCATGCAAGTGGTACTAAGTTATACATGCATGAAAAACACACTGACATTAAATAAAATTAATTAAAAACAAAAAGATTTGGTCCTCCAAGTAGGACTTTAGAAGATGGTAGATGTTTAAGAAGCCAGGTCTAAGCCAGGCAGTGGTAGCACACACCTTTAATCCCAGCACTTGAGAGTTAGAGGATGATAGATCTTTGTGAGTTTGAGTTCAGCTTGGTCTACAGAGCAAGTTCCAGGGCAGACAGGAATACACACAGAGAAACCCTGTCAAAAAAAATTCCAAACCAAATAAAACTAAACCAAAACAGAACAGAAAACCAAAGAGGTCAGGTCTAGTGGTAAATCCTTAGGGTAGGGGTCCCCCTCCCTTTACCCTCCTCCCCTCCTCCACCCTTAAAAATTATTTAAAAAGTCCTTAGGATACCACAGGAACATACTCTTGAGGTGGATTGTGGCACCCTATCCTCTTCCCCACTATCTTTTGCTGTCTTGCCAAAAGATGGGCTGTATGGTTTGCTCTGTATTCCATGCTGTTGCCATCTAGCACACATACCAGAGACCCAATGCATAGCTCTACCCAACCTTGGAATAGAACTTCCAAAGTGGTAAGCTAAGATAAGCTTTCCCTCTTGAAACTTAATTACTTCAGATAATTCACTATAGTGACAGCTAATTAACATAGCAAATTCACAGTTTCCTTTTTTTTTCTCCAGTTCAAACTATCCTCTTCATCTTATTCCATCTCATTCTACCCTACATTTCTTCTTTCAGTTGCCATCTGGTAGGAAGTTAAAAAAAATTAAAGAATGGGGTGAAAGTGGAAATTGAGATTATACACATGTCTTCATTCCCCTTCCCCTATTTCTTGCCTACTCTCCCCTACCTATTTTCAGCTCCATGGACCTATTGGTTAGCTTGCTTCACCTAAAATAGTAAGTCTTTGATCTTTTTACAACGGCATCACTTAAGTCACAATAATGAAGTTCCCAAAAGAACAATAAAGGTGAAATAAGCTTGAGACAAAATCCCACAAGAAGGACTATTAACTAATATTATTAAGTGATACTTCCTAAATGGAACATTTTCTGCATTATAATGTTTTATTATTAATAAGCCATGGGAGCATAAAGAAAGGAAAGACCTTTTTATTTCTCTGGCTTTCTCTCCTGATAATCATAAAGGAATCCAAGCTATGCTTTATGATGCCAACACCCAGTGGTCAATGCAGTCAGTCAGCTAAAAGAACAACAATGAAACACACCATTCATCAACACATTAACAAAGCAGAGAGTGGAAATACTCACATCCAAAACAGCTTGAAATACTCACATCCAAATCAGTTATTTTGACATTGTATGGACATCATCCAAGTCGACATTTAAATAGTAGTTTAAAGTCATTAATTGGAACCATGTTTGCTGATTATCTCATATATACAGGAATATTTTTCATTGAACAGATGGCTTTACAGCAATACCATCTTAGAAATTAGTAAACACAGATTTTTCTAACTGTGGAAAGGAAGTAAATACATAAGAAGGGGCCAAAGGCAAAAGGCAACCTATGTAAGAAACTCTGAAAACTGAGGCAGCGGTAACTCATTACTAGTGTTAAGAAAATCTGTAAAAGAGACAGAACTTGAAAATATATGTATCAGAGGGACTTTTTTTTTTTAAAGCTCTTATTTATCCCGACTGCAGTTTCCCCTCCCTCCAGTTTCCCACTTCTCCAGATCCACTGCTCCTCCATTTCCCTTCAGAAAAGAGCAGCCCTCCCAGGGATATTGACTGAACATTGCATAACAAGTTACAATAAGACTAGGCACAAACCCTCATCTCAAGACTGGACGAGGCAACCTAGTAGGAGGAAAAGGGTCCAAAGGACAGGCGAATGAGTCAGAGACAGCACGTGCTCCAGGTTTTGCTTATCCATCTAGTGTGCTGTAAAACTAGGGCTTACATAACAAAACGTAAAAATAGGCAGTTTAAATAGCGCCCATCCACAGTTTTATAGGTGAGAAGTCTGGAGATGTGAGGGGAGTATAGGTAGGGTCAGTGACTTCTTCTAAGGGCTCTGAGCGAGTATATCTTTCTGGACTTTGGACTGGCTTCAATCTTTGACTTTCTTTGGCCTATAGGTATGTCATGCTGACCTTGGCTTTGATGTTTACATTGTGTTTTCTTTCCACATGTACATATACACATGTGCGTTTATCCATATTCAAATTTTAAGGACGCAAGTCATACTGGATTAGGACATGCAGAACTATAGTATGACTTCATCTTAGCTAACTTTTTCTGTAATGTCCCTATTTCCAAATGTCACATTCTGAACCATAGAAAGTTAAGTCTTTAACATATGACTGTTATGGGGATGCAATTAAAACTATGAAATCTAGAAAGAGACCTATATGACCTAGATAGTGTCACAGCAGTCTGGAGGTGTGGTAAAAGCACTTTGGATTGGATGTTTGTGGGTGGAAATATATCAAAGTAGAAAGAGTAATCTAGTTTTCATGAATTTGCTGTCAATTGGAAGCTAGGAACACATAATCCTGTTTTTAAACTTTTCATGCCTTTTTTTATACATGCTTCTTTTAACATTTTACAGGACAGATATTAAAAATTGCTTTATAATTTTGGTTCAAAGAGGAACTTGAATTGTAAAAATTCTCTCGTCTTTGATGAGGAGGAGGTACAGGGTCTCATTATGAAGCCCAAGCTGGCCTCTAATTCTCAGTTACCCTTGTCACCCTTGCAGCCTCCAGAGTGCTTGAATTACAAGTGTGCACCACCATTCCTGGATGAAAGCATGTGTATGATGCTTTAGGCCTCTTCTAGCTTTGACGGCTGCAATTTGGAAATTGTTCTTTTGGTAATGTTTTGTACGGTTTCCTGTCCATCAATGAAACAACTCCTTCCTCTTCTTCTTCCTCCTTCTTCCTCCTTCTCCTCTTCATTCTACAATTCTTTCACACAAGCAGTAAGTAGGTCAATCACTTCTAAGAATTTTCAGATGCCCTTTCAGAATCATCCTCTCCAATTTGCTTGAAATACATGCTTTAGTTGTCTGGATTATTTGCTGTAGCTCCGACTGTGTATTACAGTCATCTCCACTCTATCTTTTCCATTATGTGACTTCCTTCCTGACTTTGGGAATCTTCTGTAGCTGCCATATTTTATCTGGAAGAAAGAAGAGCGATGTCCTCCCCTTAGTTACATCTTAAATACTTGGGTTATAATGATCCTCATATAGTAAATATTGAATTGTACTTAGCAAGTCTATTTTACTTCTTTAAAAAACGCACTTACTTAATTTGTATGGGTATTTTGCCTGCATGTTTGTATGTAAACCATATGCATACAGTGCCCACAAAGGTTTGAAGAGGGCAGCAGATTTCCCAGAATTGGAGTTACAAACAGTTGTGAGCTACCATATGGGTGCTGAGAAATGGAACCAGGTCCTCTGTAGGAGCAGACAATGCTCTTAATCACCGGATTATTTCTCTAGAACCCTTATCCATGTCTTGAGCACCAGTATTAGCAATATCTTGCTGGTTAGAGACTTTTTGTGCACAATGTTGTGATATCTGTTTATCAGAATACACCTGACCTTAGAAGTTAGAAGACAATTTGCTGTAACTTGTGATAAGATCTTGCCATCTTTCTCTGATTAAACTGATAGAATCTTCAGAGTGACTTCTTTTTAAAAATATTTATGTATTCTCTCTCTCTCTCTTCCCCCACCCCATGTGCGTGTGTGTATGTGTGTGTTGTGTGTGTGTTTGCATGCCTGTGCCATGGCACTTTTATGGAGGTCACGGAACAACTTTATGAGTTGGTTACCTGGTTATCTCCTTTTGCTTTTATAGGGGTTCAGAGTTCAGGAATTGAACTCAGGTCGCCTATCTTGCAGGTTAAATACGTTTACCTGCTGAGCTGTCTTGCCGACCTGACTTCTTTTCTTTATTTTTTAAGTTGCTTTTTTATTTTATGTGTATGAGTATTTTATCTGCATGCATGTCTGTGCACCATGTCTATGCAGTATCTGTGGAGGCCAGAAGAGGGAGTCGCATACCCTGGACCTGGACATAAGACCAATGTGACCTGCTATGTGGGTGCTGGAATAGAACCCAGATCTTCTAGAAGAACAGAAAGTGCTTTTAACTGCTGAACTAAATCTTTTAACCCTCTTTTAACTGTCAATGATCTCTTTCTAGAAAATTTTCATAGGAAAATAATTGATGTATGTCTGCATGATTCAGGTACAATCAGAGGCTTGAATTACTACCTGGTAATTTGATGAGGAAAATTTGTCAGGCCAAGCTTTTATTCGACACCAATTGATTTAATGTTGCATGTATTTATACATAGGCATCTCATTTTATGCTTAGATATTTAGATACATAATAAACAAAAATCATGTTCCTTAATTACTGGGTAGAATTTCTTGAAGTAAAAGATATTTTATTCTTGATACAAATAAGTAAATATTATAAATTCACTATGGATATCAGTTGGTAACTGCAAGGCAATAAACAATGAAGTCCTGGAGCTTGGTATCTTGGGGGTGGGACATAAGCGATTTTATTCCTTCAGCAGGTGCTTATTAAGCAAGTAATATGCGTTTGGCTCATTTGATAACTGATCAGTGTGGTAAGTAAGCCACCTTTACTATCCCAAGCTGGCTCACTGGAAAACAGAGCAGTTGACAGCATGTGATTAACATAGAAAGAAGTCTTCACTGGCATTGTGATATTGTGGCACAGCTGATATTAGGTGTATGAAGCTCAGACTGTCAGGGAGGCTTCCTGGAGGTAGAAGAGCACTAAAAGCAATGCAAGCCAATACCATAAGTGCTCAGCAGTAGCACAGTCGTATTCGCAGAGGGAGAGCGTATCCACAAAGTGCTGGATAAAAGGGGGATTGTGGTGTTCAAAGCATGAAAAGTTGATGTATGAAACAGTACAGATCAGACTACTTTGAGTCTGTGTATTGTGGAGATTTTCTGTAAGGAGTCAGGGTGATGAAAGAAGTCTGGGATCCAGTATGATCAGAAGAGAATGCTTGCCATTAAATCTGAGCCCATCTAGTATGGTTACACAGGGGATGTTACCTGGGTTGTTGGCATATGTGTGGGGTAAAGAGTTGTTATCTGAGGGGTGGGCCTCACAACATATGCATATAAGAACAGAGATGTATGGTTATTTTGAGTTAATAAAGAGATATAGGGTTGAATGGGTTATCCTTATAAAAATTAAGAATGTTTTTGTCTGCAAATAATGAAACTTAACTGTGGTGGACTAGGCAAACAGCTATCCCCTTTTCTCTTCTACAACACAAAAAGTAGCCCCTGATATTGCTTTAATGGCTCAACGTTGTCAAGGCTAGGATTTTCACTACTTTCTTGTCTTTTCCATCATGTTTGTTATTTTTAGTCAAAATAAGGACCCTATTCTACATAATAGGTTCACATTTAATACTGGAAGAAGGAGGGATTGCATTTATTTCTTAATAAAGAAAGTAGTTATTTCTTCACAATCACCCAAGATTTCCATTCACACAATTTCCTCTTTATTTTGTGTGTGTGTGTGTATGTGGTATGTGTGTATACATGTGTATGCATGTGTATGTGAAGGCCAGTGGTTAATAGCAACTGCCTTCCTCAACTGAGTTCCACCTTGCTTTTTGATACAGAATCTCACTGAATCTGTAGCTCATGAGTTCAGCTTCAGTGGGTGGCCCTGGAGCTCCAGACATCTGCACATGCTGTGATTACAGGAGCATAGCAACAAATATGTTTTTTTTAATGTGGGTTCTGGGGATCAGAACTCAGGTCCTGGTACTTGCCCTGCGAGCACTTTACCAACTTAGCCTTCTCCCAAACTCTCATTTCTTAATGGTACCTGGCCACTCATAAATTTAGAAGAGGTTGGGAAAGATAATACGTTCTTTTTGATTACACGGAAAGCAGAAAGGAGGTTCAAAATGAGTGTTAGGAGCATCAGGAAGGAGTTAGGTTGTCTATCTCTGTGTGTTTCTGCTCCTGTAGGAATGCTGGGATTACTTGTGGTCGTTTTTTTTATAGGGATGGATGCAGTACCAGAAATAGCCTCAAGGCGGAACCAAAGAGAAGGGCACTCAGCTGGGAGATACACAAATACTCCTTTAACAGACTATTGGAGTAGCTACTCCCCCACCATCGTTTCTTCTTTCTCCCCTACTGTACACGCTGTATTTTTGCCTGCTTCTCAGAATCAATGCCTTCTCTGGTATTCTGCCACTGGCCTCTTATCAGTTTGCTCATACCTGTAGAAAACTCAGCAAGCCTTGAGGTCAGACCTGGCAGCTGTGGTAACCAGTAACTAGGTACCTGTGGTAGGGTTCAGAGTTACCAGTCTCATGCCCTAGCCAGACAAAGAGAAGGAAAGCGACAAGGAGCTTGAGTACCCAGCCATCAGTCCTAGATGAGCCAGTGTGAAGCCAGACAGGAGCAGTAAGAGGATGAAAACTATGTCATTGTCCCTGAACTTGTGATCATGCAAAGAGAGGGAGCATGGGAGGGATTGGAAAGAAGAAAGGGGAGGGAGGAAATGATGTTATTATATTTTAATTTTAAAACTTTTAACACTTTTTCTCTGAGGACAAGCTTGAGGCTAAATGCCTGCTTTTATCTGCCTATACTTCTTCATGTTTTCTGTCTTTGCCTGTGGTGTCCTGGTAAACTTGCTTTCCAAAATTCTCAGAGCTAAAATAGAAAACAACGAGCTGCCTAAACCATACCAAAGAGACCCTTTTTCTTACTGTCTGGGCATGGAGGAGTCAGTCTGACAAAACTTGAGATTCTTCTAGGCACAGTGTGATTAGGAAGAAAAACATACGGTGAGGATGCAGAGCAGGAGAGCCAAGACCAAGGGCACTTTCTAGTGCTCTTTGGTACCTGCATGGACTGCTACCCATGGCTGCTGGTGAGACTGGGGGCGTGAAGCAGTTTTGGTGAAGCTGACAAGGAGACACTTTAAATTCAAGTTTTGTTTTGCCTCAGGGAGCAAAGTGTTTCACCAGTATTTCTTTTGCGTGTCAGAAAGCATTAAAGGTAGGCAGGAGTGTTTGTTAGAGAGTCAGTAATACTGGCTCCCAATGGATGACAAGCACTGCTAACCATGGTGACAAAGGTCAGAGGAGACATTTTGTGAAGATATTGGATAAGTTAAATATCACCTGTTTGTAAAGTTTCCTAGGTTGGAAACTTCTCGGAAGAATCAATGAAGTTTTTTTTTTTTTCTGGCCGTTTTAATGTATGATCTAAAGTAGGAGCTAGGCTACCTCTTTCAAAAATTTTCTCTTGCCATGGACAGCTTTGCAAGGCGTTAAAGCCTGTGAGTTCTTCCCCAGAAATTGTTCCTCAATGTATAAAACAAAATACACAGGATAACAAAGGAAATACACTATATTAAAATTCAACTATTAAAATATAGTTATAAAACCATGTTTGTGATAGAGTAATACAAATTTTTTTATTAGCATACTACATAACAAGATTTTTTCCAGGAGTCTAATAACCATTATAATTTGGAAGTAGTGATGAGTGTTAAGAGGATTTCATTTTGAAATATCTCTAACAGCTGAAAGGTGGTAAGAAGATTTTTCTTTTATGGGAGGAGGCATTGCTGTGGCTTGCTGCCTATGCCAAAGCAAAGAAAACACCAAACTGTAGATAGGGACTCGAGAAAATAGAAAGGTAAAACCTTCCCAGTCAAGTCATGCACCCCTTGGTTTCTACCTGTAAACCTTTATAAGAAATGGGTAAAAAGAGAGCTATACCATGATGCAAAAAAGAAAGATGAGCAAAAAAAACAGATGTTAACCATGGGGCAGGTCTGTCCTTGGTCCCAGGAAATATCCATCCTGTCATGAAGGATCTGAGAAAGAAGCTACATTCCACTGGGTCTCATTTCAATACTTAGGTAATGCCAAGTTCAGAATGGTGTTGATTACTCTTTGTGTATGCATGGTATTGTGTGTGTGCATGTGGAGGGCCTGAGTTTGACATAGGGTGTCTCTCCTCGATTGTTTTCTACATTTATATTTTGAGACAGGGTCTCTAATTGAACCTCAAGTTCATTGAGTCAGGTAAGTTGACTGGCACCTTCAGGGGTCTGCTTGTTTCCATCCCTCTCTGTCCCCTGTGCTGGGGCTACAGGTGTATCTCACCACATGAAGCTTTTTTTTTTGACAATGTAAATTCTACATTTTATTGAGTGATAAAATGCCCAAGAAAAATGAGGATAAAGTTCTACATAGAACTCTAACAAACAGAATTTAAATGTCAAAGAATGTGCTAACTCTGAAATGAATGCAACTCCACACTCATTGTCAAGAGCATTTTAGAACTTTTTTTTTAAATTTTCCACCTCCTCCCCTCTTCCCATTTTCCTCCCCCTCCCTCTCCAGTCCAAAGAGCAGTCAGGGTTC
>LOEQ01004944.1:331448-344229 GCA_001685075.1 Bramus lutescens | reverse complement strand
GTCCCAGTTAAATTCTTCCTTTATAAGAGTTGCTGTGGTGGTGGTGCCTCTTCTCAGCCACAGGGCACCGACCATGACAGTCACCCTAACAACCTACCTCAAATACTCCCCAAAGCCACCGGGAAGCCCTGTGTTTTCAGCTGGGTTCACTCTGTCCTCCAAATTGATGATGATGTATTTTCAAATTTCTCTCCCTAACTCAAAGCAGCCTCTACATTGCAGAAAGCCAAGGCCCTTCTATTATCTCTGTTCTCTGGCACATGGTTCCACATGGCCAGAGTTCCACAGCAGCTTGTGGACAGCTAACCCTGAGAACTTCCTACTGTACTTCTTGGTGCATGAAAACTATTGCCAGTATTGGTGGCTGTTGCCTGGTGACTCAAAAGAACCTTCTATATTGATCAGAAGGAAGAAAATAGGAATGAGCTATGTGCCCGATGGTTCTTCCCTAATGAATGATAGTCTCTTACCTGTTCTCAGAGGCCCCTCAGCTGTGGAAGATCATTCCTATTTCCTAGAAGTTACTGAAGCAAAGATTTAGGGTTTCTGTTACCTGAGTTTATGCTGTCTGTATTGTCCCAATCACAGGACTGTGTTGGGACATTGCCAGGGCCTCCCTCAGCAGCAGCCTGACTCAGAACCACAGAAGCAAGCTCCTGAACCTTCCACCATGACAACAACTGGGCTTAACTATTCCATCTTTCTCCTTCTAAGGACCAGCCCAGTGCATAAAGACCAAAGCAAAAAGATGGAAGCGTCTGGCTGCGTGAGCGTAATTAAACCCCCTCCATCAGACAGGCAGTGTCAGGGTGATGTAATACTTCCCAGAAAGAAAGGGAAGAGAGAGAGAGCTTCCTTATAGCAATTTAGCTTGTCCTGCAAGCTAAATTGTCTAATTAAAATAGGCCCACAGGAACCAAGTGCAACAGCACCTTAGACTCAGCCTTCAGAAATAAGGCTTCTGCCTGTCCCAGTGGCAGTGACAATCTCTGTTATCAGAGCAAGTGCAGCAGCCCTCCCAATCAGCCTGAAGAGATAAGACACAATCTGTGTCTGAGACATAATGAAGCTATTCTTGAAATACAATTTCAAATGTAAGTCTGAATGCTTGCATTTGTGCAATGAGCATGCTAAATACATAACAGAGATCTCAGAAGATATTTTAGCAGAATTAATATTTATTAAGCATTTCCTATGTATTAAGCCTGAATTCTTTTGATTATTCAATATTATTTCTAATTGAGGATATTGAGATAAAGGAAGGTTAATTACTACAAATGATGGTATGGTGAACCATGCCTTTCAAAAGGCCAGAGGTTCTTTGTACTATGTATTGTGTCCCTGTAGGAGCATGACATGTTTCTGGGTATGTTTTGTTGTCTGTCTGTCTGTCTGTCTGTCTGTCTGTCTGTCTTTCTGTCTTTCTGTCTATCTGTCTATCTATCTACCTTTTGAACAGGGTCTCTTGTATCACCATCTGGCCTGAGACTTGCTATGTAGCCAGGTATGAACTTGAACTCCTGACCCTCTTGCTCCACATTCCTATTACTAGAATTGCAGGTGTATATGTGTGACCATTTTGCCCTAATGTTCATGATTCTGTGGATTAACTCAGAACCCATGACTGCTGGCCAAGCATTCTACCAACTGGCCACATCCCCAGCCCTAGTGCCATAGGGCCATAGGTTTGGTCTTAACCCAGGGCCCAGCTTCAGCTCTCTCCCTCCGCTAGGCTAGGCTGATTCAACATTCAAAAGGCTGACAACCTGCCAGGCAGACCTTCCTTGTTCTGACAGATACAAAGTTCTGGCTCCCAGGACAACTGTTTACAGACTCTGGACATATGACCAGTGGATAGTGTGTCTGTGTCAGGATGCCAGTCTGTGACTCAAACAGGAAGGTGGAGGACAGCCCAAGGTTGCATCTTCTCATACCTGCATCAGATACAGACTCTGCCTGTTCTTATTTCACAGATATTTCTGGGACAAGAGGGGAAAAAGAGAAGACAACAAGAGCCTTTAAATCCCTCCTCCAAAGATCTCCTTTGTTCCAAGGAGTTCACCATCACCTGGCTTGGAGGCTGTTCAGGGCTCCAGCACTAAGATTATCTGTGCAAATCTTGTTCTTAATGTGCCCTAAGTCATGTATGTTGTGTGTGCTTGTGTGTGTGTGTGTGAGAGAGAGAGAGCGAGAGAGAATGTATGTGTGTGTGAGTGTGTGTGTATGTATGTGTGTGTGTGTGTGCATGCTTGCACTGCCTATCTTTTTTAATGCAGCCTCTTTCTTGCCTGGGGAGTATTATGTGGATGAGGCTGGCTGATCAGTGAGTCTGAGGATCTGTGTGACTCTGTCTCCCTAGCACTGGGATCATAAAAAGTCTCCATCATACCCAGTTTTGCTTTGTTTTTCTGTGGTCTCTTGTGGATCGTTGTCAAGGTCCTTGAGCTCGTGAGGCAAACACTTACCCACTGAGCCGTGTCCCCAGACTGGGACCTTGAGTGCCTCCATCATCCATGGTTCAGATTCCGATTCCACATCCTCAAAGGAAAGAAGAACATCCCAGCATTCCTTAGGAAGTATGGATGTCCCCACGAGGATGGCTTGAACATGATGTGTGGACCAAAGTGTGGTTTTCTTTATTTTTATTTTATGAAATGAAATCACATTTGTTGTGCTGGTCACCAGAATGAAAATGCCACTGACGCTGACATTTTGACAGGCCTAATTGGGTCTTTGATGAGTTAAGCCTCCCTTATCAGTAAATCCAGTAAAAGACTTTCTGTCTCTGTAGAGTAGTTTTTGGATGTCACCATCTCTTAAGGCTCTTCTTAAAAAGCAAAGACTCCATCCCTGAAAACTCCTAATTCTCATTGATTTTGAGTGTGTGTGTATGCAAGCATGTACGTGTGTATGTGTGTGTGCCTGTGCAATGTGTACATGTGTGTACGTGTGTGGGTACATGTATGTGTATGTGTGTGTACACATGTAGGTACATACCATGACATACAAACGTTGGTGAGGGGACAACCTGTGGGGACGAAGTCTCTCCTGCTACCACATGAGCTGTGGAGACCCAACTCACGTTGTCAGGCTTGGCAGCAGGTTCCTCTACCCACTGAGCCATCTCGTCTGACTGAAAATGCCAAAGTAAAGAGCACCATGTATAAATACAGGACACATTCATTTCCCTAACTGACAAGCCTAAATTCTTTGTCAAGATGTTGAGAAAAAAAATGTATTTGTTTTAGCTAGACAATTGCTCTTGGCTAGCATGATCAAAAATAAGCAATGAAAAGAAATTATATATACATATATGTGTGTGTGTGTGTGTATATATATATATTGAAGTTACCTCCGTAAATTTCATTTCATTTTTATTCTTGTATAGTTTGCCTTTAATACCTGCTGATAAGTGTTTGTTATCTACTCAGATATCCTCTCACTGGTGGCTAAGTGGCTGAAGATAATTGAAATGTGAATTTTTTTTAACATGCATTCTCTTGATTCCTTTCCTAAAGTGCTTTTCATTGATTCCTACTAGAATAGCACGTGAAAAAAAAAAAAACAAAGATAACAGAAACAGGCGCAGAAGTATGAAGAATGTCGAATCTCACTTGTTCCCCACAAGAATCTCAGGTATAAAATCAATCCACAGAAATGGACAACAAACTCTACTTAAAAGGAAATTCAAGCTGGGTGAGGTAATAAGTCTTCTATCCTAGCATTCAGGGAGTAGAGGCAGGAGAATCAGAAGTTCAAGGTCATCTTTGACTTTACAATGGGTTTGAGGCCAACCTGGGTAAATGAGACCCTGTAACAAAATAAAGAAGGAAAGAAAGAGAGAGAAAGGGAGGGAGGGAGGAAGGAAGAAAGGAGAGAGAAAGGAAAAGAAAATTAAAAATTTGAGCTAACACTGTATCTTAAATTCATATAAATTATTAAATAGGATGTATTTTTTGTTTGTTTTAGCAAAAAAGCCTGAGTTATATCTTGATCAGCAAGGGCTTCTTTGGTTTTCTGTGGTCTGTGTGCTCTGGGCACCAACATCAAGCCCGGCACCTGGGCTGTTACTATGCACAATAACACATAGATTATATTTCACCACAGTTCAGGGGCAGCTGGAATATGAGGTGGCTTGACGGAGGACTTCTACCTTTGAATAGGTCTGGGAAATTTCACCAATGAAGCCTAGATTTTTCTGAAATGAATCTGCGCAAGTAAGGCCATGTTGGAAATTCATCTTGTAGAAAAATTCAGACTATGAACTCGGCCTACAGTAAAGACATGTTGTGGATCTTAGGCCAAAATTTGACTTCTGTTCTTGCTTTGTCAACTATTCTGGCATCATTTTGACAGACATTCCACTAACAAGTTTTAGTTAAAAGCTAAACATTTTTATTTACTACTCTAAAAAGTTAAACAGAGCTGGAGATATGGTGGTCCGCTGGTTAAGAACACTAGCCACTCTTACAGAGGACCTGGTTCTGTTCCCAGCTCCACCTGTGATTATAGCTACAAGGGACCAGGCACCTCCTTGGGTACCTATACATATGGGATATTTATTTACATAGACACAAACACTTTTTTAATCTTAAAAAGATATAAAACACAAAGATCAGTCAATTCCATGAACAGGAACAAAGTATCATCAAATTTATGCCATCTGTAGAAGTGTGGCCTGGAGACTGATGTAAGCGTGTTGATGCCATGTTGATCTGCCGTGATTAAAATGATGGTCCTCACCCCAGGGAAAGGCCTAATCTGTGCCCTGCATAAGAGAGGATCCCTCAATTCAGAGACAGACCCACCAGGAGCAAGGAAAGGGGAAACTCCGGGAAATGTTCAAGGTGAAAATGCCAGGGTTTTAGGAGCATCTGACAGAATGAGTTGCAGGACAAAGAGATGATTTGAAAGTTGATGTGGGAAACCTGGACCCTCAGTTCACAGCGAGAGCACTGGACACAGGGCGTCGAGAGTGAAGCAGTTCGCGGCCTCCAAGGGCTGGCGCGTTGGCTGACTGAGTGCAGAGCGCAGTTTACAGACCCTGCTGTAAACCTCCCCTTCTCACGTGATCAGGAGGGACAATCTTACTTGTCACCCTAGAGTGATCCTTCTTGATGTCCCTTAGATTTGTCTTTTTCTCAGCGACCACTGTGTATGGGTTCATCTCGACACTTTACGTCCCGTTTATTTGAAAGCTTATCAGGTCCTGAGGATACTTGACGCTTAGTAGATTTCTACTCTAGAGTTTTTCACCTTCTAGTTTTTGGTGGGGCAGGGACCATAGTTAAACAGTCAGAAGGGGTCCAGCGTTTCCTGTTTACTTGTAGTTAGGGTTGGGTTGACTCAAGACGCTTTTATGTTGAAAATGAACCATCAGGGTTTCTTCCTCACAGTTGAAAGGGTCAGCAAAACAAGCACATACAACCACAGTGAGATTAAAATGCATGAAGAAAAGCTCGTCAGAATTCAAATGCGCCATTCTAACTGGAGCTTTCCTCCCCTCTTTCTCAGTAATCAAGAGAAAAAATGCAAATCTGAGCGATGCTGCTGGATTGATTTCATTGACATTGTAAAAGTGCATCCAGTCACGTAAGATCTACACTGTAGGTTAGTCATTGATTTTTACAGCGCCTTGCTTTTTTCACTAAGGTAGAGATGCCATAGGCTGTGAGGGCACTTGTTCACATCATTTCAGCTCGTCATTAGCACAGACACCAATAGATCCCCTTATGATTCCAGAACTTCAAAATATATCCACCTGAACTCTCCTAACAGGCTTGGGGACGTCTCTAGAAATAGACCTTAGATAAAAGCATAATTTTTAAATACAAATTAAATATCTCTGTTCCTGCTAAGCTCTAATGCTGTTTTTATTTGCTTTGTTTATTTTTTTTACTTTATTAAGGAATGGCTGAAATACTACAGTTGTGTATTTACGAATACAGACAGTGGAAAAGGGTACCCCCTTCTGATGACCATGCTACTGTGTATGACTGTGGGCAGTAGAGAAGGATACCCCCTTCTGATGACCATGCTACTGTGTATGACTGTAGGTGGTAGAGAAGGATACCCCCTTCTGATGACCATGCTACTGTGTATGACTGTTGGAAGTAGAGAAGGATACCCCCTTCTGATGACCATGCTACTGTGTATGACTATGGGAAGTAGAGAAGGATACCCCCCTTCTGATGACCATGCTACTGTGTATGACTGTGGGCAGTAGAGAAGGATACCCCCTTCTGATGACCATGCTACTGTGTATGACTGTGGGCAGTAGAGAAGGATACCCCCTTCTGATGACCATGCTACTGTGTATGACTGTAGGTGGTAGAGAAGGATACCCCCTTCTGATGACCATGCTACTGTGTATGACTGTTGGAAGTAGAGAAGGATACCCCCTTCTGATGACCATGCTACTGTGTATGACTATGGGAAGTAGAGAAGGATACCCCCCTTCTGATGACCATGCTACTGTGTATGACTGTGGGCAGTAGAGAAGGATACCCCCTTCTGATGACCATGCTACTGTGTATGACTGTGGGCAGTAGAGAAGGATACCCCCTTCTGAGACCATGCTACTGTGTATGACTGTGGGTAGTGGAGAAGGATACCCCCTTCTGATAGCTGAGCTACTGTGTGATTAAAGGGAAAGGAACAGAAAGGTCTAGGAACCAAAGAAAAATAATTACACACTAATGAGAAACAGGCAAGTTATGCGGAAATAAGCCTAGAAGGAATGAACATATGTCCTCATCTTGCTACTACCCAGCTGGCAAAGGACGCACCAAGACCTCCATGTTCCACTTTTTCACTGGATTTAAAGCTGCACCTTGAAAGAAATATGTAAAGACTGTAGATAAGGGGCAATTTCTTGGAAAATTCATTAAATGTGTCTATAGATGAAGCTGAGCAGTGGTGGCACACGCCTTTAATCTCAGCATTTGGGAGGCAGAGGCAGGTGGATATCTGTGAATTCAAGGCCAGCCTGGTCTACAAAGCAAGTTCCAGGACAGGCTCCAAAGCTACAGAGAAACCCTGTCTTAGAGGGGGAAAAAAAGGCAAAAGTGTCTATAGATGAATTAGACAAATCTGCCCTGCCCTTTATTGATTACATACTTTTTTTCCAAAATAATTTTTTTTTTTGGTTTTTCAAGACAGTGTTTTTCTGTAGCTTTGGACCCTGTCCTAGAACTAGCTCTTGAAGGCCAGGATGGCCTTGAACTCACAGAGATCCACCTGACTCTGCCTCCCGAGTGCTGGGATTAAGGGCGTGTACCACCACTGCCTGGCTTCCCATACTAGTATAAGTTAAAAATGTGGAAGGCCACTGAAGGCCATTGGGTTACAAGCACATAAAAAGAAATGGCTTGGCTAATGACTCAAGGTATTTCTTTATAAAATTTCTCATGTAAGTTCCCATTTTATCCAAGTCATAAAATAAAAGCATGAAGTTGAGGAACATAAGCCAGCTAGGTTGCATGGAATCCAAACAACTGAGAGAAGAAAGTGACAAGCTGGGAAATTTTAAAACTCAAGAGGAAAAGCTGTGATGAGGAGGGCAAGACAGACACCACGCCAAAGGTGCCTCGGAGGATTCTGATGGCCACTCAGCTAGAGACAGGGCATAGCAGAATCAAGACAACCCTCCAAATGTCGGGAACTGGAGATGGGATGTTGACAATTGCCCAGTCATACACAGTATCAGCAAGCCGGGGAGTATGGGACTTCCATCTGTGTCTTCCACGGTCACAGGGATTTGGAAGCAAGTTGTGGCTGGGGCGCTTTGCCGAGAGATGCAGGGTCAGATGCAAGACAGTGCAATGTGGAGAGGGCAAGCTCGTGCTTCCTGACAGGTAGCTGACTCCAGTCTCAGAACGTACGCGTCATCACCCCATCTGCCTTTGATCTTGCCCTGAGCAAGGTTCACTTACACGCTTGGAAGTAGTCAAGAGCCCTCAGCTCACGTGACCAGCCTGTGAACATCACACACGCATGTGCAGGTGGAAGAGCCCTTCATTCCCCTCCATTCTACCCCAGTTGTGGGTGGACAGACCTCTAGCTGGCCCAGGTCCAGCTGAGAGGAATAACTGGCCATGTTCCCAGTGGCAAACCCACCAACTTTTATCTCTTGTAGGTCCTGAAGTGATCCTGCAGCTCTGGGTCTCTCAGAAGCGTTCTGACTGAAGTCTTGCCTGCCTTTCCCCTGGAGACACGTCCATCTGTCACCATAGAGACAAGTTCGTTTAACTTCTTGGTATGGTCCTGATCTCTGACTCCTGGCATTCACAGGTGTGGTCCCAGTCAGCCCCACCCACGCAGCAGCCCAGCAGGAGCTTGCCCACCTGTTCCCTACTAGGAGTCTGTAGGTCTCAGCTGTGGAAGCCCACCAGCCAGTCCTGCTCACTGTGCAGTCCAGGTCGCTCCTCACTCTGCAGTGGGTCACCTCACATCAGAGCAGAAGGCTCCTAGGGACCCCAGGCACCATCTCTTGTGTGCATCGCTTAACAGTTTTCACCAACCACAGGCCGTACTGTAGACACCACAGCAGCTGCGTGACATGGCTCTAAGCTCATTGGTAGAACTGGTAGGAGAAAGTCCCTGTGCTGAAACCAGTTTGTAAATACTGGCAGAGCCCATTGCTCTTTGAAGCGCATGGAGACCATTTCAAGGTGGCCCTCAAGATAATAAACAAGTGAAGTACAGAGCCACCGAAGAACCCCAGTAGCAGACATTAGAGAAACGGAGATCTAGAAATCTCTGGAGGAAGATGCAAACTATTAATTTTAATGAAGTTCCATAAAAAGCAGCAGTATAGAGACAGTTCACTAAAGAAATCTAGAAGACGATGCGTGGGCCAAAGGAGAGGTTTCACTCAGAGCAGAAGTCACGTTAAGAGCCAAACAAATTCTGAAGCTGAACAATTCAGCAACAGAGCTTAAAAACACAATAGAGTGTGGCGGGTGTTTATGGACATGAAAGGGCTGACAAAAAGACAGACAGACATTCTTCGACCCAAGAGGCTCAATGACAACTTTTTACATTATCCAATTAGAGGAAGGAAATTTAAAAAGAATGAAGAAATGGGGGTTGAGGGCAAAGCGAGAGAGAAGAGGTAGAGAGCTAGACCTAAAGAAATACCCAGTGACAAAGTTGGGGACCGCTCAGCAGGGGAGTCTGTCTGATGAGCATGGGGTCTCGCTCCATGAATGTCCAGCACTCATGTTAAAAGCGGGGAGCAGCCATGGGCTTCTGTAATCCTCAGGCAGTGGGGACTAGAGACAGCAGATACTGGGGCCTTGTTGGCCGGCCTGGTTAGGCAAAATGGTGAGTTCCAGGTTCAGTGGGAGACTGTTTCAAGGAAAAAAGGGGCAAAGTGAGGGAGTCATCTAGAGGTCAGTGTCTGACTCTCACACACACACACACACACACACACACACACATACTTCTGTGTTCATGTGCACTGGCATGCACCAACACATGCACACACCCACACACTATCAGTGAATGAATAAACACTGGTATGTCAGTCTCATGGAATATTGTTTGAGCATACAGGAAGAAAGAAAACCTGCCATTGTCTGCAACACCGGTGAACTCATGCTCAGCGAAACGAGGCTGGCATGGAAAAACCACTGACTCCACTTTTGTAAAATTAAAAGAATAAATGCTGAGACTCACATACACACCCAAATGGCTCAACAGCAACTGCCGGAGGCTGGAAGTGATGTGGAGAAAGGAGCAGGCAGCTTCTATGGTGAGTCACCAGGATTCTGTTATGCAGTGTAGAAACCGTTAGCTAACTGCGCTGCCCGCTTGCTGTTCACAAGAGCCCAGGGATCCAGTCTTACTGGCATGTGCCACCTCACAGAAATACTGATGACAGTGCTGACAAATACCTTAACTTGATCATGATAGTTCCACAATGTTTGAGAAATGGCCACATCTTGAATATCTACTTTTTCATGGGTTAATTAGACTTCAATAATTTTTAAAAATATTGATATCTCCTTCTTGTCGTGTCTTAACTTCATTTTTTAGGATTCTTATCTGTGTTCTTCTGTGTGATTATGTGTGTATAAGAGGAAGACAGACCCTGGTGGTAGCACAAAAGACAGTCAGGAGGCTCCGCTGAGCCAGTACCAAACCACAAGGAGGCTGGGTACCCTAGGTGAGTATAGGCGTGGAGCTGGGGGCCTGGCCCCATTTAGTGGTAACTTGTCTGGCCCCAGCCTTTGGCAAGGGCCCCCAGCTCTGCACTTGGAGTGAGACCTGCACACAGACCTCCTCCCCAGCCTGCTCCAGCCTGATGCTTTTGGCAGGCTAAAGCCACCAATCAGAAAGGTCCTGCAAGCCCTCCCTCCCAGCCTTCTCTCTCTCTATCTTTCTCTCTGTCTCTCTCTCTCTCTGTCTCTCTCTCTGTCTCTCTCTCTCTCTCTGGTATATGTCTGGGTGTGCCCTGACACATCCAAAGAAGTCATAGCCAATCAAATTTAAACTAATATAATCGTTGCTTGCTGGAATTCCCCTAGCTGAGCTTAAAAGGAGCCTGGAGCTGCTCTCGGGGTCACCAGCATTTTGTTGAGTAGCTGACCCCTGCAAGCTGAAACTTGTTCTTAAGAAATAAGCACTCTTGTGGATTGCATCTGTGAGTGGCGGTCTTGTAGGGTGATCTGAGGACCCTAACAAGAGAAGCAATTTGTGCTTTGTGTCGATGAAATATTGCTGCCTTTGAAATACGTCTTTGCAGGAGTACAAGATTCTAATTCTGATGCAATTCGTTTTCTGGCGTTCACACTGCAAGTCCCCACTTGACCATAGTCACATTAAATCCACTTGTTCTTGGATTTCTCTCCGTGAATAAGTTCTTTGTATCCCTGAGGATTTCTTCTGTGGTCTATAAATTCTCCACGTGGGCGGGTCTTTCCCTGCAGAAACTAGAAATGCCTTCTGTCTGCTCTCAGCCTGCCTTGGGCAGCTCAGATGGCAGCTGGGGGTGGGACACAGAAAGCCCAAGTAAGCAAATGGGAGATTAAGTGAATGGATCCATCAGGGAAATGAGTTAATATGTGTATGACCTACAGGGAGCCTCTCTCTATAAAGATCTCTCTCTCTAGAGACAACATGTCCCTGAGCTAAGACTGGGAGCTGGGGACAGTCATCACACGCAGTTCCTCACCTATGTGTGCTCCCTGTATGGGCAGCTTGAGCAGCTCTTAAATTTCAAAGCAAGAATGAGGGCATGATGTAGACTCCACTTGTGTCGAGAATATTCAGGGTACAAAGGGCAATATGCTACATGTGTCAGGTGCACATTAATGCCACTAGCGGTCCCCAACTTAATCCCAAGGTCGCAGTGCAGTTCTTGAATGCTGTCTGTCAACAAATATCTCCATCCCAGATATTTAATTGGAATCCTGCAACTTAGCCCCTCAGCTGAGAGCAGGATGTCCCATTACCATGGCCAAAGGTTAGGGGTAAGAGAACACACTGGCTTCGGAGAGCTCCCACTTCCAACGTCCTCTTGAAAGCTCATCCTTGGCATGGCTTGGTCGCTGTAGTCCATTTAAAAATGTGAACAGAAGAGTTATTCCCCCCAAAGAATGATGAAATCAGAAATGCAACAGAATATAGAACCCCATAAATAGTTCATCTTATCTGACTGCGTAGCAGAGCTATTTCAAGTGATAGGTTTGTGGATGTGAAACTTTGCTTGGAAAACTAACTAAATAATTGTAACAGTGTGTTTCTGATGGAAGGTACCGGCAGTCATTCATCAGTAAAAGGAAGAGAAAAAGGAAGAGAGAGAGAGAGAGAGAATATTTCTAATGACTTTTTTGTCAATTTAGATATTGAACAGGATGTTTAAATTTTTAATATGCCCTTCAAAAAAGGAATATATTTTAAGTTTTCTCCTCAAACAGGAGGTGCTTATAGGTCTCCTCTCTTTTCCTTTCCTTTCCTGTTTTAAAACCCAGGAAAGACAGCTCTTCAGTCTTCCCAAAACAAAAAATGTGCACAGATCAACAAATTCTCCTCACCCCCAGGAAAGAAAATGACCGCCCTCCTCCAAGATGGCTGCTTGCAGAAAGAGCGGCAATGGTGGGGTGAATTATTCCCTTCTGCCCAAGTGCCCAGGATGTTTACAGCCACTTGCCTGCTCACCTATTGAAGGATGCCTAGTCTTAGAGACTCTGGGAGCTGCTGAACACTTATCAATGCCCAGTGTGAGCAACTCTAGGAGAAGAACCATCTCACTGAGAACCGATGTTGTTTTCTGTTCAGCATCTAATGGCGCGGTAAGACATGGCTGGAGAAACTTGTCTACTGTTAAGCCTCAGTTGGAGGAGGTAAGGTGGGGAGAGGCGGAAGGTTGTATCAAGTCTCAGCCAAGCTGTGCTGGCAGGGTCTACACCTACTTCTCTGTTTGGAAACTGAAGATCTCAACGTTTAAAGGATGGAACAATGGCCACTCATTTGGGGACACTATTTCTCTAAACTTTTTCTGTTGGCTATGAGCTAACCTTGGGCAGGAGGGAGGCTCAGTGGGTAAAAGGCCTCGCCCACCTGAGTTTGATTCCTGAAATCTATCTACATAGATATGGAAGGGAAGAACTGACCTCTGCTCTTTTGTGGCACACCTCCCCACACAAGCGCACAGAGAAAATAGAGAGGAGAGAGGAGAGAAGAGAGAGAGATAGAAGAGAGAGGAGAGAGAGAGATAGGAGAGAGGAGAGAGAGAGGAGAGAGAGGAGAGAGAAGAGAGAGGAGAGAGAGGGGA
>LOEQ01004944.1:300282-331342 GCA_001685075.1 Bramus lutescens | reverse complement strand
AGAGAGAGAGAGAGAGAGTACTGCCCTTACTGAAAGTGTTAGGGTTCTAGTTTGGGAAGCTTTGAGATCGAAGGATGTCTGAATCTATGACATGAGATAACTTAGAAGTGTAAGTTGAGTCTAATCATAACGTTATTCATGTTTCATACACGGCTTAGCCACAAACCCTGAAGGCAATTTGATACAAAATGTTTATATCTGCATACCTACATTTGATTTCGCTGTCACAAGAATTTTCCTCTTGTGACACCATGCCCAAACTCAAAAGCATTCAAATTGTAAACTATTTCAGATTTGGGATTTTCAGAGTAGGGACATTAGGCCCGTAGATGTTGAAGATCCAGAGCTGCTAGCAAGTGGTGAGCCCTCTTGTTCGAGCTGCAGCAGGTCCAAGTTGCCTGTGGATCGTATTCTGCACTCTGTATGTAAGTATATAAGCATGTGAGTTTCCAGGGAGCACGGGAAAATTCCCATCAGTATTGCTAATGTTTTCTCAGAGTGTCCATCCCATGGAGTGGGCGGATGTGAGTGGTGAGGCTTATGGTGTGGGTGGGATCAGAGTGAAGCTACCAGGGGTTAGGGCCTCATTCTCTCACACCAGACCAGCAGCAGCGGGAAGCTGACAGCTCCCCAATCTAGCCCCTNTGTGCCAAGCGGCTGCAGGCTTCCACACGCCCTGGAAAGCATTCCCTTCTCGCCCTTACTTTTCTCGGCAACCATTTTAAAACCAGAATAACTTTTACTATCTTTCAGTAACTCACCAAAAATTTGGATTAAAAGTGACCTCAACCCCAGAAACCAAAGGAAGCATGTCCTGGGGACAGAAGGCTCATGCCAAGGGTACTGCCTCTAATTTTGTATGGGTGATTCCTGAAGGGGTTTTCTCAGTAATTGCTCCTTTATCACCCTGGGACTGATGCTCTGGAGTCCCAGGATGCTTGTTCGGCACTTAGAAGAATAGCTTTAGAATGTTGGCATCTTAATAAAACCTCTCTAACATACTGCCATCTGGTTACACCTGGAAAAGAGGTGGCAGGCCAGCGCACAGTGGAAAGATTCTCTGAGTGCCTGAGTGTCAGCCAAAGCAGAGAGAAACGTGACACCCCACCATAGCCCCGGCTGCTGCGTTTCACACTCTGGCAGCAAATATTCCCAAGTCAGATTTCTAATAATAAATCGAAAGTTTTATCTTCTGTGAAAGGAATGTCCTGAGCCTGCCGACAGGTGGGGAGACAGATTTGGAATGAGCTAGCGGGGGTGGGGGACTGTCGAGGGGGAGGGAAGTTCTGAGAGCTGTGGTACTCAGCAGCTGGGGTCCCAAATAGACGCGGAGAACACACATGGGACTCACTGGATGCTAGCTAGCGTCAGGAAAGGGAAGAACTCCCACAAGCTCACAATGGCATCACAAGGATGGCTTGTGTCTCAGCAGTGAGTAATACCTGGACCATTTTGAAGCAGACAAGGTTCATCAATCACCCAGTTTAAGGAGCAAGGCTGGTTGGCACCTTCACTCACAGAAGCCTGTGTGGCCCAGGAGTCTGTGCCGGGGGCGGGGCTTCAGAGATCTGGCAATACTGGTATTTCTGACATAGCCCCTGAGGTATCCAACTATAACTCTTCTTTCTTGTGTTGAAAAATATGTCCATGCATTTGATACATAGACTCAAAGAGGGGAAAACTATTATATATGCTCTTTAATTTTGCTTTGTAGTACATGAGTAATTGAAGAGACTTAAATTCTACTGTGTTTCATGAACATCTGTACTGGCTTAGTGCTGCTGAATTGTTTAATGATGCTTTGCTTATATAGAAATCATAGGAACATGTATATGTGTGCATGTGTATATATAATAATTACATATGTGTATTTATAACCTATATAATACAAAAATTAGTCTGTGAAGATCATTAATGGATCCACTACCACCTAATTGTATGATTCTAACAAACTGATGATTGGGGTTTTCTTAAACATTTCAAGCCTAATTCTTGTGTCTGTTAAGAAGAATAAACCCAAAGACATGCCTCTTATCTCACACACTGAATTGGTTAAATCAACCTGGAAACAATGGGTTGTGAGTATGGACATGGCCCAATAAAGCTGAAGATTACAAAGTTATATTCTTTTGTGTGTTGCGGGAGAGGGCTTCATGGAAGATCCAGAGCGACAGACATAGAATTCCCTTTGGAAATTAAATCACAGATGGCTTCTTCCCAATCAAGTTCATTGAATTATCAGTGCTTACTGACAATTCCATCCACCTCAGATGCTGCTGGTCCATAAAGTTGTTTTCTCTCAGCAAAGAATACAGAAGGCTTTAATCAACACACTGATTTTCCAGGGACTTCACTGTCCTAACCAGAACAGTGAATATCACAGATCATTAAATATTGAGTAGCCAAGGCTCTAGGCAGCAAAGATAAATGTACGAATTACCTCATTTCATCTTAGGAATGTCTCATCTGCTTTGCAAGATGAATGGCACTTGCCCCTTCAGACATGCGAGGACAAACTGGGAGATAAAAGGCCATCTCTTGGCTCCCGCATCATGACACTCAACCCAGTGGTATGTATTCCTGTGTAGGGAACAGGGCTCCTAGCAGCGACGGGGGCTGCTGTAAGTGGTTCTCAGACCATCTCAGGCAGCTGTATGGATAACAATGTTTGGAGCAAGTAAACACAAGCCCTGAGCTATGGATGGTCCACCTGCATGCTCCTAGCAAACACGGGCCCTCTTGGCAAACAAGGGCCCTCTTTTCCAATCTACCTTCAAATGCTGTGGGCAAATGTGAGGGCCCCAGTGTGCTCACACCCAGCGCTGGCCTTGGAACTGTTTGTTATTCAGCTAGGTAACCAGGCAGCGGGGCTTATTAGCCCCTGACCTTTGGCAGAGCACTGAACCTGGGATACGAGAGACAGATGCTCGCTCGGAGTGCTCGCAACTGATTTCCTGCCAACCGCGCATCTTCCTTAGAGACAGAAAGCGGCTTTTTGACATTGAAGAGGGAAGATTTATTCAGCTGCCTGAAACTCGACTAGCCCTCATAGCTTGATGGTGGACGAGGCAGCTAAGTCCAGCCAGAGCCTGGCACCGGGACCGATGCGCCTGTACGCTTTCATGTTCGCATATACAGTCTGGATGGGAAAACAGGAAACCTTTAAAAATATACTGTTTCTCCAAAATTGTTATTTTATCACCTAAGAAAAAATTAAATTATATTGATAAGCCATAATCATAAGATAACATCTCTTTATGTCTCTGATTCATATATGTATAGACTAGAAAATGAGGCAGAAAACACTGCTTGCAGATGATTCTGAGACTTCTAGACTTACACTGAGCAGAAAGCTGGATACCCTTCTTTCCCAGAAAGCTATCTCTGTGTGTCTAGTGTATCCACTAGGAGACTTTAGCTGGGTAGTAAATGGTTCAGAAGGAGTCTTCCTCAAAAGACGCCAGCACTCTGACCTCAAGCCCAGTGAAGACAGCTCGCCTAGTGTATACCTAAACCTAAGAACTTTCCTAGCGCTGGTTCCTTACTTAAGATGGGACTGAAAGGATCGTTGTACCTGCTTCCTAGGATGAAGTTCAGATGGTTAGTGAGTATGGTGGTTTGAAAGAAAATGGCCCCCGAAGGGAGTGGCACTATTAGGAAGGGTGGTTTTGTTAGGGAAAGTGTGTCACTGTGCGGGCTTTGAGACCTCTTGCTCGAGATACTATCAGTGAGACCTGCCAGTCATCTTCCTGTTGCCTGCAAGATGCAGCGCTCTCAGCTCCAGGACCAGGTCTTCCTGCACACCAGCACACTCATTCTCATGATAATGGACTAAGCCTCTGAAACTGTGAGCCACCCCAATTAAATGTCTTCATTTATAAGAGTTGCTGTGGTCATGGTGTCTTTTCAAACAATGAAAAAAATACAGTGCCTGAGAAGCAAGAAGCACAGTCCATCATATGACTAGGCTCTTGACATCTCAAACTGCATTCCGACCTCAACACACATGCTTTAAAGTGAACAAACATACTAAACTCACATGCTACAGGTGCCAAGAGATGTTCAGCCCTGCTTCAACAAACAGAGGGCCATTGGCCTGCTCAGAGCCAGCAAGACATGACAGGAGAGCATACTTCACTCAGTTCCAAAGAACGCTCTGGTAAATGGATGGGAAAGACCTGGGAGAGACTTTGCTGAAGAGCTGGTGACTCAGGCCAGCATACCCACAGGACACACCTGTTATTGACAGAATCTCCCAGACTGTGTCCTAGTGTTCTCATTTCTAGAAACAAATGATAAAATATTCCAACAATCCCTGGACAAAGAGTGATTTAAAGAACCAAAAACTGTGTGACTCTGTGTGTGTGTGTGTGTGCATGCCACACTAGTGCAGAGCCAAAAGAGGCCTGAAGGGACGAAAGGTCTTCGGAGCTGGAGTTACAAAGGGTTGAGAGCCTTTCAGCCTGGGAGCTGGGAAGCAAACTCAGATCTTCTGCAAGAGGAACAAGTGCTCTGAACCACTGAGCCAGCTGCCAGCTCATTCATATAGAACTTTCTGTGGTTTCGTGCCTTTGAAAATTCTAGGAAGCACGGAACAGAAGGTTTTAGACTGAATGCTCTCAGGCCTTTGTATTTCGTTGTTCGGTAGAAGCATGCATGTGTCCTGCAGAAGCCGGAGAGGTTTTCTGTAAAGTGTAAAATGGCCCTTCCTTCAATCTGCCTTTCTTAAAATAATTGTCCCCTATGTTATTTTTGAATAACTAAAAAAGGAGAGGGAAACCAATTAGAACTCAAAGCATTTTTCCTTAGGATTTTAAAGGCACAATTCTGATATTTTAAAAGGAGAGAAAAATAGAAAATTCCCTTTGGATATGCAAATATACCAAGGTGGAATAAACCTCCAGAAAGTGATTTTCCCCCACAGATGCTGCTGATGGGCCATTTTTGGTACTCTAAGAACAGACTCTCATCTGCACCAGATTCCCTCCCACCAGTCTCAAGCCAAGTCTCTTTAACTGTAACTAAGGTTCTCTTTCTTTGTTGTTGTTGAGGCCAGTGGAAAGATTTCTTTAATATCTGCAGATGTTAACAAAGCAAGCATACAAAATGAGGTCATCAGCTCCTTGGTGCTAACTGACTTCCAGGTCAAGAGTAAGGGAAATAAGAACGAGGAAGACTTTAATGGTGGGGGTAACGGAGCACTTCCAGGCTGCTTGGCTACTTGCTCTTTACAGCTTTCTGAACAGAGCTGTTGCATAGTGTCTGTCCCATATACTACTTATTAGAAAACCATTTTCTTAATTCACCCTCGACTTCAACAGAGTAACAGTTGAAGAGTTCATCTTTGGGATATTCACTTGAACAAAACAGAGACAGCAATGTCGTTTTAGGCCTAAAACCAGCTCACTTCCTACAAATGCTTCAAGTCCTCATATAGGGGAAGAGTAAACACTGTTTGAACATGGCTTGCAGTAGATGATTCTGCCATCAAACTGAAGCGCTGAATCAACTGACTCGACATAAAAAAGTTTCCTAAAGACAAAGGGAACAGATGCCAAGCTTCCCCAGCTCCCTCAGGAGCAAACAGAGAGGCCCGTGGTCATTTCTTCTAGTCTTTCCAGCTCCCTTCATAAAAACACAGAAAGCATTCTAATTTTGATTCATTTGCTAGAGGTATGGCAAAGCACACCAGGTTATCACACTTATACAACACAAAAATATCTCACAACATTGAAGACTAGAAGTCTGGCGTTTATCTGTGTCCTCAGCATTGATTTTGTGGAGTTGTGTTTTGTTTCTAAAGCTAACTCTGAAGCTCCTAGTCGGCCATCCACACGTGGTCTTCATCTACGCATGCCTGCTTCCCTTCCCTCTCCTAAGGACCCTAGTCTTATTAGGCTAGAGCTCACCCAAATCACCCCAGTTTCTCTTCCAGAAGGGCCGCATCTCCAGTCACATTCTGAGACTCTGCCGTGTAAGACTTCAGCACACACATTGCAGGGGACACAGTTCAGTCTGCTCAGGACACACCCCTGGGAAGTCAGAGAAGCAATTATCCTGGGTATCTGTCCCCAAGCTGCCTCTCCACTTGTCTGCGCCTGGCACACTGACGTCCCCTGGTATTGTTGCCAGCTGGGTGGCCTCTCTCGACAGTACTCTTTCAGAAAGCCCCGGAATAGCTACCGTCGTGTGTCCATCTTTTACAGGCTCTAGAGTGCTTCCACTCACTGTTGGCGTTTATGTGGTCCCTACCATGCATTGTAAATCCCGAAACTGCCTCCACCTCTCCCACCTGAGCACACCAGGCCCTTGAGCACCACTAAAACAAATTCCACTCGATGAAACGAGAGTGTGCATTTTTATTGCAGAGTTAAGATAAGAAAAATTGCACACTGCCTCCTTCAGATGTTGCGCCCTAGGGTTCTGATCCCTTATAGTATCCTAAATTAAATTTCTCTCTCTCCCCCTCTTTGTGTGTGTGTGTGTGTGTGTGTGTGTGAGAGAGAGAGAGAGAGAGAGAGAGAGAGAGAGAGAGAGACTCTTCTCTCATACACAACCCAGGGGAAGGTTCTTTGAATGCACCTCTCCCTATTGTAAGCACATCAGCTCTGCTGACTTAGTTGTATTAATAGCACATTGTATTAACACTTTACTTAAGGGTGACTGGGGATGTTTCAGCAAGCAGCCTGTCACAAGTTATTTATAACCCCAGGACTCTCTATTCTTTTTCTATTTGTGTGGTCCCCATTTTCAGCATGTTTCTCTAATTCTAAAGTGTGAATTTCCTCAGCAACTTCATCTGCTGTCCGTGGATGCTGTGTTAAGAGTCGACACAGGGAAACTAGGGAAATAGCTTTCTGGCCTACACCTATGTGTGGATGCCCTGCCCACCTAAGAGCCCCTTCCACACTGCCTGCAGGGAGGAACACTATTAAGGGTGCACACTCACTGCAGAATTAGGCCCTCAATGTCCACTCAATATATGCAAGATCATTTTTGTTTCAACAGAGAATTTTTCATTTAATGAGCTTTGTTGCTGCATTATGTGTACGCATGACTGTGGGTGTGTCGAGGCACTGGGAAATGTGTTTTTCTTTCAACCCTGTGGGTCCTGGGCATAGAACTTAGATCATCAGACTTAGTAGTATGTGCCCATCTCCTCTAAGTCACCTCATCAGCCCCATGGTTTCTCCTCAGTCCCTTGCTTTCTCAGCTATTTTGACCACCCACTAATGGTTTATATTTATATCATGAAATAAACATGCTTTGGCTCTCCCAAGAAACACTTCCGAAGTTGGTACATATGTCAGCCCCTTTCATTCCATTCCAAAGGGGGAGAAGGTCTTGTCTGAGCATGCGCAAGATTGGCCGGGTAAGGAGGACCGAGTCATGGCCACGGTGGAGCTATGCTGCCTCAGATGTATAGAGCAATTTTCCAGACACGCCCCGGCCTGGGGCTGTGACCTCAGTCGAACACACAGTCACCACCATACAGAGCATGGCTTGGCCCAGCCCGCGTTGAACGTGCTCAGTGCACGACTTGCTTTTCTTGTCGCTTCACTAAAGCGCTTGGTGAGAATAGCGGCAGGAAGGAAGGGTCTGCGCAGGCATTCAGGCACTCTGAGTCCCTGGTTGGCAGGGAGAGGTGAAAACTGCTGCTCAACTCCCTTCCTCCTTTTCTCTCAGTCTGGGACTTTGGCCCATGCAGTGGTGCGGCCCACTTTTAGGGTGGGTCTTCCCACCCCAGTTAAGGCAGTGAAACTCCCTAACAGACATGCCCAGAAGTTGTTCCCTAGGTGATTCCAGATCCTATCAAGTTAACACTCAACATTAACTACCACGCTTGGACTCTTAGACTAGCTTGAAGTTGTACAAAACCATCAGTTTAGTGCCCACTTTACAATAAACAGTTGAACATGTCATATAATTCACTAACTGCTCTCCAGCTTCGCCCTGCTGTAGAGTCCAAAAGTCACAAGTCAAGCCACTGCATTACACATGTCTATTCTTGGCCAACTTGGGTAAGAAATGAAAACAAAGAATGGCATTCCAAGGTTTTTTTGTTTGTTTGTTTGTTTTTTGTTTGTTTTTGTTTTTTTTAGACAGGGTTTCTCTGTGTAGCTTTGGAGCCTGTCGGGGAAACTCACTCTGTAGACCAAGCTGGCCTCAAACTCACAGAGATCTGCCTGTCTCTGTCTCATGAGTGCTGGAATTAAAGGCCACCCCCTCCATTCCATATTGCAAATTAAGCAGAAGTTGAAAATATATCACAAAAGTAAGTGGGGCGAGCAGGTTTTCTTGTGGGAACTCTGCAGCTGGGGACACTAACGATTGTTGCTGCAGCATCTGCTGTAGCTGCTTCAGAGGGACAGGGTAAACATTGCTAGTCAAGACTGTGAGTCAGGCCTCAGGGTGCATGCTGTAACTCCAGCACTTAGGTGGCTGAGGCAGGAGAATCATGAGTTTGAAATCTATTCTATGAGACGGTGCCTTGGTCACTTTTCCTATTGTTGGGATAAAATATCCTGACAAACTCAACTTAAGGGAGAAAGGTTTTTACTTTGGTCCAGAGTTCCAAGTTGCTGTCCCTCATAGCTTGGAAGCCAAGTACAGGAGTTTGAGGGGTGCTGGTCTCACTGAGTGCCATCAGGAAGTCGAGGGAGATGAACGCTGGTGCACACAGTCAACCTCTCCTCTCTATGCAGTCCAAGAGCAGAGCTCTGAGAATGGTGCTGTTCTCCCGTAGGGTGCGTCTTCCCACATCAGTTAACCTAGCTAGTGAAGACAGTCCCTCCTATAGATGCCTGAAGAATTCTACAGAATTCCTCCTCGGTATTCCTGGAAGCTTTTCTCCTGAGTGACTGTAGATCCATTCAAACTGACAATCATTAACTGTCACAGCAGAGCTCTAGCTGGGAGGCCTTGGTGGTCTGTAAATTAAGATTTTAGGGGTATTTTCAGCTTATAGCATTTTTAAAGTGACCAATTTATTGAGACATACCCCCACTGTGAGGAGCACTCGCCATTTCTTAAACACCTGAACTAAGTAAGCTCTTTTCACTGAGGAGCAGACTTCCACTCTCCAAAGCAGGGATATTAAAAGTCCCTAATGACTGGGGTTGCTATGACTTAGCTTTTTTAAGGTACTTCCATAGTGCTACAGAAATGCTGCTGAAGGAGTAAATTCTGATTTGGCGATGGTGATCTAGCTTCCAACTTTCAAGATGTGGGTGCTGGCAACCTGGCCCCAGTCCTCACAGTGAGCCGCACACAGTAGCCATAGCTCTGCACCTGCAGTATCCAGCTCACAGCCCAGCAACAAAGTCGAGTGTTGCTGCCATAGTTACAAACCTCTCTGCTGGTCTTACATTCAGAAACAAAGAGAGCATGAAGTTATCAAACCTCTCTGCTGGTCTTACATCCAGAAACAAAGAGAGCATGAAGTTATCAAACCTCTCTGCTGGTCTTACATTCAGAAATAAGGAGAGCATGAAGTTATCAAACCTCTCTGCTGGTCTTACATTCAGAAACAAGGCGAGTAAGCATGAAGGAGACAGTTGGGTTCAGGATGCCCACAGTAGCATTGTTGCAATGACATTCTGACACTGAGCTGGTTAAGAGCCCTGGCTGCTCTTGCAGAGGATCCAGGTGCAAGTTTACCCAGTGGCTTGCAATCATCTGTAATTCTGGTTCCAGGTGATCTGGCTCCATTTTCTGCCCCTCTGTGGGCACCAAGCACATGCATAGAGGCAAAACATCCATGCACATAAGACAAAACAAAAAAATTAACATTCTGGAATTACCATCTTGGCCAAAATGAATACTGAGTTCTGATTTTGCCTTCAATGCATGGTGACTGATGCTCTCTCTGAGGACATGGGCAGTTCTGGAGAACTGGGGTTTCTTAAGCTCCTTACTCTGCTCTGATAAAGAGATATGCTTGCTTTCCTCTTCCTATTTTTAAACATTAGTGGGGTTGGTTTGTTTTGTTTTTATGTTTTCTTTTGTTTGGAAAATGTTTTCTCTGCTCTGTGAGGGTAGTATAAGAATTCCACCCCGCTGTTGTGTTTCTGTGGAAGTCAGAGCTTCACAGATCCAGATGCTCCAGCCAATGATGCTGCATTGAGCTCATTTTGCAAGTTTCCATCCTGTACTGCACACAGAGAATTTTCCCACATATGATGAGAAACTGGCCATTGGTGTTTTGTTCGTTCCTCTGTTTTCAGACAAACTTTAAGTACTTATTTCTTAATTATTTAAGTTTCCAAACACTTCTGGATTGTGTGAGAATCAGATTGTTCCTAAAAGATTTTTTATTTTATTTTATAGGTACAGGTGTTTCATCTGCATGTATGTATGTGAACCATGTGTATGCAGTACTCTTGGGGGCCAGAAGAGGATTCAGATCCCCTGGAACTGGGGTAACAGACAACTCTGCTAGGAACAGAACCTGGGTCCTCTTCAAGAGCAGCAAATGTTCTTAACCAGTGATCCACCTCTCCAGACTCAGTCACATTGCTTTTTAATTTTTTTGATGGCTTACTATGAATTTGTTAAGAAAATTATGAGGAAATACGACTGTCAGTATATTTGAACCATAAAGAGGCTATCATCAACAAGGCAAAAATATCTTTTGGCATCTTGTATAATTCCAACATTGTAAAGATTCAGTAAAATATTTAAATTAAGAATTGCAAGTCCTTGGATCACAAACAGCTGATTTATTTTGTTGTGTTTTACACCTCATAAGAATTTCCTCTTTTCCAACTGCAATAATTCTATCAGAAATGCCTTCTTTTACAAAGACAATGTTAATATACTTACAGCCATGAGTGCATGATGAATGTCTTAGCTTAAATGCTATCGCCATTCAAGCCATTTTGCCTTCAGCATAGCAATCCTAGAGACTCCTGCAGTCTTAGTATAAGAACTGTTTGGTGTTTGAACCCAAAAATATTATGAAAAGTATTGTCATATTTCCTTGCATGGATGTGAGAAACCACAGAAAAGTTGGTTGCTTGCTTCTTAGTCAGTTCCTTGCTATCAAGTTCACATGAAGCACTTTTAACATTGCTGTGGCTAAAGAGATGGCTCGGTACTTCAGAGCACTTTCTGCTTGCACAGGACCGGGGTTTGGGTTCCAGCACCCACTTGATGTGGCTCAAAACCACCCATAACTCTAGATCCAGGGAATCTGACATCCTCTCTTGGCCTCTATGATCACTGCACACATGTGACACATGTGTGTGCACACACACACATACACACACACATGCTAGAACTGTTTTTAAACCTTCTATTAGTAGCAACCAAAGTAGGAAATGCTGTAACCTGAAAGGAATATTCATCTTTTCAACAATTGTGTCTAAACTGAGATATACATTGGGTTAGCTCAATCTATTTCTGGATGATCATCTTAACTATGAATCTGTTTTTGAATTGAAATGAACTGGGAGTTTTCCAAATCAGAGCTGCAGTGACTGGAACCCCGGTGCTCACACATAACCCTGGCAACCGCAGGAGATAAAGCTCAGAAGGCCTCCCACAGTCTCCCTGATTTGCTTTCAGAATAACCTGCATCCAAGACTGTAGCTGGAAGTTAAGCTCCTTACAGCTTGGTGAGAGTACTGAGTCCAGCTGTGAAGTGTCCACCTACTTTAGCAATCTCCTCTATTTCCATGAACAATACTCATTGCATTTTTAAATATCAAAACTTTGGAGGTCGCTGAGGATAAGTCAGACAATGACAACTTGACCTCACTCTTGTCTTGGTCGGACATCACACTTAAAGGAAATTGGGAGCTTCGGCTTATCTTCCAGGGAGGAAAAGGAGCCAATGACGACGAGCCAGTGGAATAAATGGAAATAATTTGGAAATAAGCCACCAACATCTCGAGCCCCACCCACCCATATGAGCCATAGAAACATATCTGTATGCTGGAAACCACTGTTTTTGGAGACAGATTTCCACTGCTAAAATCCATAATCTAATGAATCCTCTTCTCTTGCAAATGTCTCTCCCCATCTGCCCACTCTGTGAGTGACCTTGATTCATTTTCGTTAGCTCATCTCTCTGGAATTATCTTATTTATATCAAAACATCCTATTAGTACTTTCTTAGCTGCTCAGTTACCAGTGTGTGTCTGTGCTGTTCTTTCAACACCCAACTATGTACTGTATCTTACTTACTATAGGTACAGTTACACTGTATCTGTACTTACTATAGTGTCTGGTTCATTTTTCACATCCAGAACAACCCAAGGTAGAACCAATAGATTAAACACTAGGTTAAAAGCAAGAAACCAACATGCATTCTGATATTTGCCTCCTAGAGAATCTTAAGTAATCTCAAGAGGGGAAAATGGCAGCTTATCAAACATGAGACAAATGCCTGGTTAACTTGGTGCTTTTGCCTGTGGTAATGAGCACCTTCCAGAAACTTCCAGGAAGTTTTCTTTCCAACTGATCTTCATCTCCACAGACAACCAAAATATTCTCAGTTGTGCTAGGTTGTCAACACACTATGCTAGCTCCTTACCTCTCTTTGCCCTTCAGAGGATGCAAAGTCCCGTATCCTGATCATCAAGAAAGTGGCAGCCATAGTTCCCTCTTATTGACAAGTAGAGCAAGGTGTTCAAGGCAAATGTCGGAAGGAGGCAGTCTGGGAACATGGCAGTGTTTGGGGAGGGCTGCTATTTTCTTTCTTTTCCCACATGTCTTCCTTATATGATGTCATTTAGTCTATTGATCCTGGCCTTATCAAACAGTTCTCAGGCTGTGGCCAAATCTGAGCCATTGATTGTCTTAGTTGGGGTTTCTATTGCCATGAAGAGACATCATGACCACTGGAACTCTTATAAAGAAGAGCATTTAAAGGAGTTTGACTTACCGCTCAGAGGTTTAGTCCATTGTCATCATGGCAGGAAACATGGTAGCATGCAGGCAGACATAGTGCTGGAGAAGGAGCTGAGAGTTCTACTTCTGGATCAATTGGCAGGCATCAAGAAGAGAGAAAGAGATTGGGCCTGGCTTGAGCTTCTGCCCCTCATCCTACCCCTCACCCACCCCTCCCCACACTCCAACCACCCCCAGGGACACAGGCCACACTACTCCAAAAGACCACATGTCCTAGTCCTTTCAAATAATGCCTCTGTTCTGCCACTTCAGAGTGAGTTTAGCTCTGGCTCCCTGCTGAGCATTAGGAAGCCTTGGATTCCCCCAGAGTGGAGCACTATCTGACCTTGTTTGCTTTAGAGCTAGATTTGTATGAGCAAAGGCTACAATCATGTGTTCCTATCCTTCTTCTGGTCCATCAACACTTGTTGTATTTATGGAAACATCTTTTGATGTTTTATGACTATCTTACCTGTCATGGCTGCTTAGAATGGATAATGTATTTTAAAATAGTATTTCAGGGTTTCTTCCAACTTCTCCCATGATTTTATTGGTGTTCGAGATGTCAAATTCTCATGTCCAGTCACACATTCTCTCAAACGGAAAAAGAACACGATGAACTCAAGTTCAAAGTCAGGGTTTATCCCTTCAGGAGCGTCACTGAAACTATTGAAGGCAGACAGTGTCTGCTGCATGTGTTGACTGGTTCAGCATCATGTTTCCATCCGGGTCTGACCACCTCCCCCAGCTCAGCACAAATGGCTGTGCAGTGTCTCAAGATAAACGTCCTCTGAAAGAAGGGAAGTCAGAAATCAGCTGAGCACCAGTGACCCAAACTATCTCCAAAGGAAGAGGAATGTCCTCAAAAAGCACTGGGTGTTGGTGGTCGTGTGTGGAGGCATGGCCTAGGGCAGAGTCCAGCCTAGAAGTGTGAAGCCCCTAGGTTAATCCCCAGTGCCATCAAACTGAACCATGAAATGCACTCAGTGATTATCAGATTTGTTAGGTAGAATGTCTCTGTGGGTATATATTTATATTTTTCATAAAAAATGGCATTTTAGCCAAAAATTTACATTTCTGTTTTATCACATTTTTAAAAAAAACTGTGATGAGTAACAACTGAAGATAGTGTGTCGTGATTACCATGTGTGGTGGAGAGGCTGCCTCTAATGTAGAAGTGTCAACTAGCCTGGCACATGCAATGGGGAAACCACAGAGATACTGACTTAAACAAGGTAGGACACACACGTGCAATTGTTGAACAATTTATAAAGTATGGTGACACCAAGTGACAACACTTCCACATATTAAATCAGCAATTATACTACGTCTGAGGACTCATTCCTAAATGTTTTTATTCATGAACTTAAAATATATTTAATTTCTAATGCAAGAAATCATATTTTTTATTTATTAGTCTTGAACTAACAGAAAGTGAATTTATCAGAATGACTATTATTTTCAATAAATTAATTACTGTACCATCAGAAAACTTGTACTCTTTTTTAGTTAGTTAAAAATATTATGTCAAATGTACATACAAAATATGACAAAACAATCTTAGATTTCTATTGTGTTCTCCTTAGAAATAAGTAATTCTCTTTTTCTAGGAGACAAAACACAAATAAGACATTTCCAGGAGGGTGCTCAGGATCCTCCTGCAATTGATGTGCTCCTCAATGCTTGGGGATGGTACTTAGGAGCTTCTGAGATGTCCAGAGTTCATGCAGAAAGCAATCGAATCCCTGCTCTGCACATAAACTCCAAACATCTTTGGAAATGTTATCAGCAGACTGTGACATGGTTTGTGAGCATGGGTGACTGGAGTGAGTGCCAGCGTGGGAGGCACTCTTTGAGTTAGTGGAAGTTTGAAAGAGAGTAAGCCCCATAGGCTCATATGTTTGAATACTTGTTCCCCACTTAGTGGAGCTGTTTGGAAAGGATTAGGAGGTGTGGCCTGATGGAGGAAGGATGTTCTTGGGGAGGTCTCTTTCTCTGCCTGCTGCCTGTGGATCAAGATATAAAGCTCTCAGCTACTGCTCCAGTGCCATGCCTATCTACTTCCAACCATGGTGATCCCAGATTAACCCTCTAAAACTGTAAGCAAGCCCTAAATTAAACACTTCCTTTTGTCGGTGTTTCCTTGGTCATGCTGTCTCTTCACAGCAATACAACAATGACTAAGACAGCCTTTCAACACACACATATCAGCAACAAGTGCTTGGCTTTGTTTTACCTTAACCTTCCTGCTACTTATCTGTTTTTCTGTTCCTTCTTTGCTTACATTCATGATGGGAGAGGTCTCCAGAAATATCAAACTCTTGTTGTAGTGGTGTTCTGAAGCTTCCAGTATTTTTCATCTTAGTGTGACTGTTTTTCCCTTACAATAAATAAGGCAATGAAGTAAAAATGTAATGCGACATGGTGCATTTGCAAGATGGCCAAGGTCAGCCTTTATCTTTGTTCTATATATTTTAAATGCAAACTCAATAATAAATTTAAGCTTAAGCCAAATTCAGTTGGGAATGAGAACAACATGACCCCAAAGTCACTGAGATGTACAGAAATTATCATAATGTACAATCCTCCTTTCACTGTAATGGATAAAAGAGAAAATGAAAAAAGATTTCCATTACTTCTCTAATAGAAATCACCACACATTAGCATTAAATCATAACCAATGTTCATAAACAGATTTGGCCACATTGGTGGAGCACAATATATGTAATTTGTACAATTCCTGGGAATGTCCAACTACCTTCTGAACTATCAGGGCTATAAGAATTGTCCTAAATATTAGCAGAGTTTCTTCCTAAGCCAATTCACACTCAAGATGGAATTTTCCCTTAGTCATTTACCCTCTGAGAGCACCCAGACCCATTTCATTGCTATTTCTGAAGTGTCGTTTCTTAGGAGACAAAATTGCCTGGCTGAATCATCTGCCCCCACATTGACAGGACAAGATGCAGGCATTTCCATGAGGTCCTGGCTCACCCCAACATCCCCTCCAGTTTTTCTTTCTTTAGCTATGCTAACATCTTCAGGTTGCATCCTGCAATTGATGGAAGATGGACATTAACAACCGTGGTGGAAGGAAATACACTTGGAGAAGAAAGGAGGGAGGTGGTAAGAAGAGAAAGAGGAGTAGGGAGAAGGAGGGAGGGAGGGAGGGTTGAGGAGGAGGCAATGAGAGAGAGAATGAATTACAACATTCATTCCTATAATCATCAGCCTTGCAGCCCACACTGTCTGGTTGGTTCCTACATTGGTTCCCACAATCCCCCACACTCAGGCAACTGTGATGAGTCTCCTAGCTCTGGATTGTGTGAGCTTCTGGCTGTGGTGAATTAATAACTACAACCTGACTGACAGTCTCAGATAAAGACTCCGCCAAGAGATAAGTGCGAGCTGATCCCACAGAATGGGATACTGCTACCTAGTGAGGTAACCATATGGAGGAGGAAACCCACAGTGCCCACCATCAGTGAGGAGGAGACTTGAGAGGGAGAATGGCTTATGGGCATCTCTAATAAACTTAATGAGAGATTCCCTAGGGATCTGCACCTGGAAAGAGGATGGAAAAGCCGGAGTGGGCAGAGCAAGCAGGGCTAATGACATGTCTCATTTACCTCATGGGGACCTGTGAACCGGAGTGGGCCTTCAGTGGGTCAAGATGGGTAGCTATGATACTCCCATTGAAAGCTTCCACTGCACTTGGCCTCTGGGAGTAGGGCTGTGACTCTGTTCTCTGCCATTGTGGTCATTCCTCAAGGTCTGAGATGGAAACTCTCCAGAGGACATCTAGCTGCAGGCAAAGCAAGCCCTTCATCAAGGGAACCTGTGACAATGGCAAACTCCACCGTAAAGGTAAACTGTTGTACTCTGTGGCACTCAGTCCATGAAGACACTGGGCTTCAGTAAAGACCCTAGATCCCCAGGGTCCCACCCAATGATGGATGGCAGGGGTTGTCATGGTGAGTTTTCATTCTGTATTGCTCTCCAGCTCCAAAGAGCAAAGCCAAGCCTCATCATCACCGAGCTTTTTGAAAATAAAGCTTGAGGCTACCAGCTGAGTGACAGTTAGGTGACATCAACCTCCCTAATACCAATAAAACAAACAAAAATAGCTTCAGTTGAGAGAGAAAAATCATTTATAAGCAGCAACTAAATAAGGAAATGAGTCATGATGGATATAACAGGCAGTTGGGAGGCCTCCAGTCAGCACAATTGTTCCAGAACCAACACTAACAAAAGGAGTGACTGCAAAATCTCCTGGCTTCTCACTAACATCTTCCATCCAGAAACTTCTAGACCAAGGTGTAGGTGAGGTCCTTTTGTTGAACCCACTGGTCAGCTCCCAGTCACAGAGACTTAATATTAATTATAAATGCTCAACCAATAGCTCAGACTTATTACTAACTAGCTCTTACAACTTAACACATATCTCTTATCTAAGTTCTATCACGGGCTCATGGCTTATTATCACATTTTTTACATGCCCCACTTCTTCAGCATTTGGCTCATGACTCCTCAGACTTCACCCTTTTTCTTCCCAGTGTTCACCTACTCTGACTTTCTCACCCAATCTCTTCCTGCCCAGCTGTAGGCCAGCCAGCTCTTTATTAACAGTGAGAGCAGCACATCTTTGCAGTGAGCAGAAGGATAACGCCACAGCACCAAGAGGAGTAGATAGGTCTTTTGATGATCTTACTTCTACAATCTAGATAGTTTGAAGTTTTATATCAAATCAGCCCATATTAATGTATTTATCATAATTACTTATGTAATAAGCAGACATAAAATCAAATCAGACATAAAAAATACTTCATTTGGGGACAGGTAAGATGGCCCAATGTTTAAGAGCATGTGTTGACCTAGCAGAGGTCATTTCCCAAAAACCACCTGGCAGTTCATAACTGTCTGTAACTCTAGTTTCAGGGGATAAAGCACATTTTCTGAATTATTTAGGTAACAGACATGAATGTGGTGCACAGATGTACATGCAGGCAAAACCATCATCATCATCACAAGTATGTAAAAATACCTAATGAAATTATTTTCAACATAAAACATTATCTAGCTGTATTTTCTTCTAAAGGTACATAATGAGATAACAAGCTTTCCATGATACATTATGCTTCATCTTTTCAATACAGTTTTGTGGCTCAATTGGTACTAATGACAGTGACTTTTTTAAAGCAAACCCCACTCACTTATTTAACATGTGCTGCATTGTCCACTCTCACCTTTGTTTTTGTGTTTTCTGACAAGCATACAAGGCACTGTGGGAAAATCCCTGCAGCAGCACCTGCTCCCAACCCAGAGCAGCAGACGAAAGTCACCCCCAGAAGCTGCTGCGACAATGACAACAAGTGCTCCATAGGGATGGTGTCTGGGGTACCCCTGTGGGCAACCCTTTAGGACCTACAGGCCATGGTTGATGTTGTGTAGGTGTCAGGAGACTTGAGGGAAATGTGCTGTGGGCTCCTGCTCTGCCTTAGAGATTCTCTTAGCCTCTGAATACATGACCTTCTCTGCAAAGTAGTGACCAGTGAGGCTCTAGTGAAATTGCTTTATAATGCTCGGTAGAGATGTAAAGGTACCAGGATGTTCTAGTCCCACCAAGAACAGCTGCTTCCGAAACACGTAACTTAATCGCTAAGGGATGGACGACTCCTCTGGGAATCCTTAAGCATGCTTAGTGGGCAGGGGGTATTAATTTCTTGTTGTAGGAGATGGGGGCAGAGAGGATCACTGAGAAGTACAGTTGGTATGGGAAGAGTAACCCCGCTGGGGAACTGTGACATCATTGTTGATTGCCAACTCTGGATCTGGAACCAGCTATGCGAGGAGCCACTGGACATGTAAAAGACTACCCAGGTTGGTTTAAAAGGTGGCTGGAAGACCTACACCAGAGGAAGGTGGCACCATTTCCTGTTTGGGATCCTGAGGTACATAAAATGGAGAATGTGGACTATGGCCAGCACTCCATCTTTCTCTATTTCCTGACCCAAATGAAATGTGACCAGCTGACTCTGCTTTTGACACCAGGACTCCCCCACAGTGCCTGTCCCTCAAACTGTGAGCCTAAATAAACTCCTAATTGATTTGTTTCCGGGTGTCTTATGACAGCAAAAGGGAAAGCAGGAAAGACAGGGACAGAGTCTACATTAATGTTGAAGATGGTGCTGATGTGAAATTGTGTGTCATTATAAGTGCTAACACTCCTTTTTTCAGGTGACAGACCAAGACATAAGTCCAAAGCAGTTTCAGTCTATGCCCTGAACCACATTAGAACTCACAGATTTCCATGAGTCACAGATTCCCCCGGGAATGAGACGCTAACATCAAACTCAATGAACAGATGAGGAGGACTGTGCCCTGAGAGAACTCCGGGAACATCAGGATCCTGATGACTGGTGTTTTAATCAGGGAATGATGGATGTGACCGCTGTAGACAGGAGACTTCTGCAAGGGAGTCAAAATGCACAGACTTACTTCCTAGAATATAACAATTCTCCAAGAACCTAGAGGTCTGAAGTTAGCAGATATCACACACAGAGACACACAGACTTCTACAAAGGAGTCAAAATGCACAGACTTACTTCCCAGAATATAACAATTCTCCAAGAACCTAGAGGTCTGAAGTTAGCAGATATCACACACAGAGACACACAGACTTCTGCAAGGGAGTCAAAATGCACAGACTTACTTCCTAGAATATAACAATTCTCCAAGAACCTAGAGGTCTGAAGTTAGCATATATCACACACACAGACACACAGACATACAGACACATGCACACACACACACACACAAACATAGACACACACAATATTTATGCCCTCAGATATATGAAATTTAAAAATTTAAATCCAAAGGCATTCATAAACAGGATTTATGAAACAGGACTCCCATGTTATACTCCTTTTTATTGAAAATAAATACTTTTCTCATACAATATATCCTGATTATAGTTCCCCTTCCTCTGTTCCTCCCAGTTTCTCCCCACCTCCCTTCCCTTCCAGATCCACGCTCTTTCTGTCCCTCATTAGACAAGAAGAGAAGAGAGGCTTCTAAGAGATAACAACCAAACTTAGCACAACAAAATATAATAAGGAAAAACAAAAACTATCATGTAATATCAGTCACCCAACAGGAGGAATAGTCCGAAGGACAGGCAAAAGAGTCTGAGACTCACTTGTTCTCATAGTCAAGAGTCTCACAAAAATACTAAACTAATACCTATAATATATGTGCAGGACCTGGTGCAGACCCATGTAAACCCAGTGCTTGCTGCTTCAGTCTGTGAGTTCATTCATTTGTGTCTTGTTCTCCTGGTGTCCTCAGAGGGCCTTGTTCTTCTGGCATCCTCTATTCCCCCTGACTCTTAAAACCTTTCCCCTCCTCTGCCATGGGATTCTGTGGGTTCTGAAGGGAGAAATTTGACAGAGACCTCCATTTTACATTCTGTGCATAATGCCTGGCTGTGGATCTCTAGATGTGTTCCCATATGCTTCAGGAGGAAGTTTCTCTGATGATAACTGGACAAGACAATGATCTATGAGTACAGCAGAATATCATTTATCATTTTTTTCCTTTAGACTAGTCATGCTTGGTTTCACCCTAGGCATCTGGACTGTCTAGACTCCAGTTCTTGGTTACTCAAGTAACATCAGGTATGGGCTTTTCATGGAGAAGACCCTAAGTCAAATCAGACATTGGTTGGCTACTCTCTCAAGTTCTGTGCTGGCGTATGAGGTCCTTCTGTTTGTGTGTTGCTTTCATTGGTTAATTAATAAAGAAACTGCTTGGCCTGATAGGGCAGAACTTAGGTAGGTGGAGAAGACAGAACTGAATTCTGGGAGAAAGAAAGCAGAGAGAGAGAGCCTCCATGGAGATGCCAGTTCAGACATGCTAAATCTTTCCCGGTAAGCCACGACCTTGTGGTGAACACAGATTAATAGAAATGGGTTAAATCAAGACATAAGAGTTAGCCAATAGGAAGTTAGAGCTAATGGGCCAGGCAGTGTTTAAATGAATACAGTTTCTGTGTAATTATTTCAGGTGGAAGCTAGTCGGGCAGCCTGGACAAACAAAGGGACCCCTCTTTATACAACACTGTGCCACCATTGCACTGGCATATTTTGAAGGCAGGACAGATTGTATTTCAGAAGTTTTATGGCTGGGTTGGTGTATATGTTTCCCCTTTTGGTAGCCTGCAGAATACTTTCCTATACCAAAGATTCTGGAATGTAGGGGTGAAGGCTCCATGAAGGCACCAACTCAACTTCTTCTTGTTCAGTTAGTTAGACAGACAATGGAGCTCCCCTGCCAGTTTGCAGAGAGCAACACTTCATCAGCCTGGGTTGTTTGGGAATCTCCATGGGACTCCCTGGCCAACAACTCATTGAATGCAACCCAGTCTTGTCACTGGAAGCCTTGTCTGGCAAGAAGAGATGGCCAGTTAAGACTCTGTATCCATCAATCATTGGGAGTCCTCACTAAGGTCACCCTCATAGATTTCAGGAAGTTTCTACTGCCTTAGATTTCCATACTTCCCCATATTCTCTCCCTCTATTCCATCTCCCCTCCCCACTGTATCCTTCTTGCTCCTATACCCATTTACCCCCAGTCCACCCAAAAAACCTATTCTCCCCTAGACTCCTCCTCTTTCTGTAGTCTCTCGAGCTATAGCTTGGCTATTGTTTACTGAAAAGTTATTATCTACTTGTAACTGAATATATACCGTATTTATCTTTCTGGGTCTGAGTTATCTCACTTGGGAGAACATCTTCTAGTTCTATTCATTTGCCTACAGATTCCATCAAAACTCCTTGCACCACATTTTCTTTACCCATTCTCCCATTGAAGGACATCTAGATTTCTCCCAATTTCTGGCTGTTATGAATAAAGCTTCAATGAATGTGGCTGAGCAAGTGTCCTTGTGGCAGAATGGAGCATCTTTTGGGTATATGCCTAAAAGCAGTATAGCTGGGTCTTGAGGTATATCTAGTCCCAGTTTGCTGAGGAACTATCATATTGATTTCCATAGTGACCATAAATGTTTTTACTCCCACCAGCATGGAGGAGTGTTCCCCTTGCTCCATATTCTCACTAGTTCTTCCTTTCCAAATTGTATCCACTTGATCTCCTTCAGTTGTTTTATAGTTCTAGCTAAAGCTTCAAGTATTATATTGAATAGATATGGAGAGAGTGAGCAGCCTCATCTTGCTCCTGATTTTAGTAGGATTGCTTTTAGTTTCTCTGCATTTAATTTGATGCTGGCTATAGACTTGCTGTAAATTGCCTTTATTATTTTTAGGTATGCCCCTTGTATTCCTGGTATCTCCAAGACCTTTATCATGAAGGGGTGCTGGATTTTATGAAAGACATTTTCTACATCTAATAAGATGATCATTTTTTTCTTCAATTTGTTTATATGGTGAATTACACTGACTGATTTTCAAATGTTGAAACAACCCTGTATTTCTGGAATGAAGCCTAATTGTGGTATGTGATCTTTTTTCGGGGGATGAATGACCCTTTCATAGAGGTTGTCTTAGACCATTAGGAAACACAGATATTTATATTATGATTCATACCAGCAGCAAAATTACAGTTTTGAAGTAGAAATAAAAGCAAATTTATGATTGAGGCTCACCACAACATGAGGAACTATATTAAAGTGTCACAGCATTAGGATGGTTAAGAACCACTGACGCAGGGTGACATTATACTGTTTGTCCTGTCCCCATTGAAATTGAAATCATGCTTGCAGCTGGAGCTCCTAAAATGCTTTTACATTTCATCTTCTCTGTGTGCATGTCTGTTCATATATGTGAAGTCACACATGAGTGGAGTCCAGAAGTCAGTCTTCCTCAGGCCCCAGCCACCCCCTGTTCGGAGACAGGGTCTCTCATTGACCTGGAACTTGTTAGGTGAGCAAGGTTTGCTGGCTCTCAAGTCCAGGGGGGTGCCTGTGGTAGTCTTCTGTTTCCACCTTCCCAGTGTGGGATTATGTGCACACCTCATCACACCAGACATTTTTGCGTGGGCCCTGGGGATTCAAGTCAGGTCCTTGCACTGAAATTGGAGCACTTAACTAACTTTGCTCTCTCCTCAGTTCCAGGTTTCACATCCTGAAACCACTGAACTGAACTCTACCATGAGTCTCAGTTGAAAATACCCCGAAGGAGCAAAGAAATGTTATTACCTTCACATTTGACATTAAGATTTTTCTTGTAGAGACACCAGCTTTACTGAACAATAAACTACAGCAAATTCTAAGCAGGTTCCTGGTACTCCTGCCTCCACAGAAGGCAGAGAGAGATCTAGCCAACAGGAGATGTTTAGGTTTGTGGAGCAAGCTAGGAACAAAAGAAGGTTAAACAGAGATCAATAAATACATCATTGCATGGATTCTGCGATATTTTTATGATAAAAATCAGTGACCCTTCCAAGATATCCATGGCAGAAATAGCATATCATTATTAAGAACAAAGATAAGGACACAGCCCGGGACCTTTCAAATTGATTTAGCAGATTTTAAATGGTCAGGGGTTCTGTCCCTGGAGTGGAATTGAACCAACTGGTTGGCGCTCTTGAGAATGAGTCAGTTCCGAAGTATGCAGCAATGCACATAACAGGCAAGCTCTCTGCTAGAAAGCTACACAAGACCCCAAGTCAGTTTACCTGAGTGCCTACAGCGCCATCTTCACAGACCTCCCAAGGCAAACTGCACGTCAAACAGCACATCAGATGCTTGTGAAATTCTCTGCGGTAAGAAATGCCCAAGACTTGATTCCGCACAAGACCTTTCTTCTGTTAAGTTTTCTTGTTTTGATGACTGTGTGCTCTCAAACTGTCCCCACCACAAAGTCAGTCTCATGAACACATTCAAACTTGATGAAGTCCCATCTGCCACAGTCACTTTTCTGTTCCTCTTGTTCTAGCCCTAAGATGCTGGAGAGTCAAGTGCTACAGAGGCTAATGTCACATACAGTCACTCCTTTGCAGGTGATGGAAACTTCCTATGGCCGACATTTAGGGGTGGGGAGAGGTTTCAGGAAAGCATAAGGGTCCTCCCAGTTCCGTCCTTAGAATCCACTTTTTTTGTTGTTGTTGTTGTTTTAAAGCCAGGTATGGTAGGACGAACTTGTAATTTCAAGTCTGGGGAGACAGAGACAGGTAGGTCGCTGGTGAACAAGCCTATCTGGTGAGCTTCAGGCCAGTGAGAGATGGCATCTGTGACCTTTCTGTCTTCTATGCACACGTGTGTACACACACAAACCCACACACATACACCTACACACATACACACACACACACACACCAAGTTCTCGCTCACCCACACGAAGGAAAAAAAATCAAGGATTTTTGCTCATTCACCACCTTCTATGTTTACTGTGTGGAAGATATTGTGGGGAAAGAAGAGAAGGTGTGAGTTTATCTTTGGTATCTCTTCTGTCCGATGAGAAAGAAAGGTTGTTTAAAAATAAATGGATGTATTACAACATCACAGGGTGCACATTACCAAAGAGGTATGAACTGTGTTATGGAAACAACAATGTGAAAGACAACAAAGTACATTTGGAAAAGTCATCACCTGCCCAAAGAATTTTCCAGATAAATCTTGAGGGATGAGGAGGAGTTAGCCATTTGTGGGGAGGTGATAGCGGTTGGAGGGTAGAAGACTGCAGTCTGAACCAAAGGGCTGACATGGCAGATGCAGGTTGGCTACTGGAGTCGTACGTTGATGGCCAGCTAACAGCTATCAGACTCAAACCAAGGAGAAAAGAAATACATAAAGTGCACTAAAAAAGTTTCTTCCTTGATTAAATACTTTTTAAAATTCCAGTTTCTTGCCAAAATTAAGTATTTAAACTTCCTTTTTTTCTTTCCCACAAGAGTTTTGCTGAGTCCCCACATTGTGCTCCTGGGAATTGCATGCAAGTCTCTTGCCAAATTTTGCAAATGGCAGGAATAAATAAGACACCAGAAACTGGGTGTGGGAAGGCTTTCAGGCTGTGTAAGACAGAAATGGCTCCCATAGGCTCAGGTTGGAACATGTTTACACAAGATGTGCCTTCGACCATTTAAAATTTCACTCATCATCATAATTACAATGCTGCCTGTTTCTGACGGCTTCAGACTCCAGTCCTCACATTTTGCTCAGGGCTGACACTGGGGTTTCCCTTGAAATCCCCATAAGAATTGGAATCGGGTTAAACCAGTTTAGCAGGCTTCCAGAAGTCTGAATTATAGTCTCCCACACTCCCCTGTACTCCAAACACCCCCCTAAATGGATGGGTGCTGGGACTGCAATGTCAACATTCTCAGAAACACTGACAGCAGCAAGCCTGCCCTCCAGGGAGCTCAAAACAAGCAACCCGATAAGGGACTGTTTTGAAATACGACGTTGGAATGACAAACGTAAACGTAAAGCTGTCTGTCGTCTTACACCTCTGGCCTCTCTGACTGAAAACCTCTTAGGGTTCTCTGAATTGATAATGCGGCATGTGTTTTTTGATGCTATATTAATAACTGACCAAATCTCCCTTCAGATGAGCTTTGTTAGGACAGAGCCTTGTGCCCTGGCAGGGGCACCAGCAGGCTTTGAGATGGGCGAACAAGAGCATCCTGTGAGAGATGATATGATGAGAAACTTAAAGGGAGAGAGGGTTCCCTTTAAAGCCTGGAGAGAGACTCAGCTGAGAGAAATAATTTGAAGTACATTGTAAAAGAGACAGCCGTCGTTACGTAACCCGAAGAGACCATGAGCCCGAACAGATAAGAGTCAGTCATTGATTGCCACGCACTGTCTCACCTGAACACTTCTTCGTAGGTGAAAACACAGGCATGCATCACTCTGCAGCAAGGACCAGGGAGGATGAGGACCACTTTCCAGCCTGCAGCGGCTTCTAAATGTCACATCTTCAATGGATGGAATTCTGTGACCCAGAGCCCACAAGCTTCTGCCACTCACTGCAGATGACTCTCTTGGGGAACTGTGGGAGTTTGAAAGTCCCAGATCCTAAAGACAGAATGTGCGACAGGAGCTGAAGGCTCTAGAGAAGGCTCACATCTTACATGTGATCTCGGAAGCTGAGCAATAGCTGGGGATCGGTCCATGATGGAGATGGGGAGAAGTCATCTGGCGGGTGCCTCTTTCATGCCTGCCCAGGGTGTAGAGCGAACAGAGGGAGGGCTGCAGCTGAGGCTGGACTGGCATAGTCCACAGGTCCCTTGGGAGTGACTTCTAGGTCAGGGAGCTAGGGGTTGCTTGCTAACTTAAGATCCAAAGACTCAGAGGAGAAAACAAGAAAGCAGTGAGCGTTGGCTTTGATACACAGCCAGCCTCAAAGGAGTATGTAAAAAAGAAAAAGGGGATGGGGTGGGGGAGATGGCGGTTAACCAAGTCATCTATTGATTGACAAGGCAAAGCAGTCCAAGTCAGTCAAACTGGAAATTTCCAGATTGTATTGTATTGGGTAACTGACATTCTGATCTCTGGATCAACATGGCTACATGTAAACTCTAGGGTATGATGATAAATAGGCATGTTTCTATCTTCTTTGTTATTGAGAATGTTGAGGTAGTAATGGAGTTACAGCCCCACCTACTTGCTCATATGTGTGTCTATCTCTCTCCCTGGGAAATCTTCATCAACAAAGCGCCATCTCCACATCGGACCAACAGTCAAAAGGACACACGCAAAACACTGCTCGCTCTACTGAAAAACAATCTCACAGTATCTCAGTGTTTTCTTTCAAGTGTTTATTTTCTAAAAGTGTGTGTTAGAAACAAAAACAAAGCAAGCAAACAAACAAAAGAAAAACAGCAGAAAAAGCTCAAGGCACTATGGGATGAGTAAGCAGGACAGAAGGAGAAACAACTCCATCTCCCCAGCAGAAAGCTCTTGACTAGAGAAGCTGAGCTGCAGAGGGCTCTGGCCATCATAAAGTTCTTGTCCTAAAGTTTCCTTTTATCGTAGTGCCCTCCTCCCAAGACTCAAGGACAGTTGCAGAACGACTGTAAGAGCCAGAGGTGGGAAGAGCATGACAAGAACACTGCTTTTGGGGCAAAGCAGGACAATTGCTCATAAAAACTCAGAGTGGTTGAGACAGCACGTACTACATTCGTGTGAGTTCAAGCCAGACACAGCACAGGGGGAGGAGGTGGACAGAAAACCCCGCCGTATATGAGGAGCTGTTGAGAACTGATAGCTGCTTGGAGGGGGAGAGTCAGCTTCCTGTAAGGATGTGGACTCTGGTAGAACCAACAAGTTCCAATTCCAGTGTATGTCAGGGTCTCTCTCAGGGGATGCAAGGAATACAAACAACAAAAACACTGGAAAATCAACACTAGCAACAGGCACAGAACAACCCATTGCAGAGAGGAAACACTAAAGTGACGGGGAGAAAAGAACATGTCAGTGTGCATACAACAGATGACATTGTCTCCAAGGCTATCACAGTGTGATACAGCAGATACTGTATCAAAGGCTATCACAGTGTGATATAGCAGACATTGTATCCAAGGTTATCACAGTGTGATACAGCAGACATTATATCCAAGGATATCACAGTGTGATACAGCAGACATTGTATCCAAGACTATCACAGTGTGATACAGCAGGCATTGTAGCAAGGCTATCACAGTGTGATACAGCAGACATTGTATCCAAGGCTATCACAGTGTGATACAGTAGACATTATATCCAAGGCTATCACAGTGTGAAAGAGTAGACATTGTATCCAAGGCTATCACAGTGTGATACAGCAGACATTGTATCCAAGGCTATCACAGTGTGATACAGCAGACATTGTATCCAAAGCTATGCAAGACAGAAGAGGATGGGGTGTGGACTCAGAAATAATGATAGAAAGAATGCCGTCACCACACAAAGCATGTTGCAAAATGAATTTAAAAGAAACATTTTCTCAAATAAAAACTGAATGAAACTATAGTCATCAATGTTTTAAATGACAAACAATATTAAGGGAGCATGCCTTAGAGAAGGAACACAATACAGTACAATAAAACTCTCAGAACTGTTCAGGAAAATAAGTAATGAAAAAATGGAATCAACAAAGCTAGTTAAAAAGTTTATTCTTTGTTTGTACTTGATATTAAAGAAAACTGACTATCAAATCTAAAATTTGTGAGCAATAAATGATTATAGCACATAGCAACTGTTAACCAAAGAAACAAGAGGGAAAATGAAAACCAAATAAGACAGGAGAGGTGGGTGGCTCAGTGGGGAAAGGTACTTCCTACCAAGCTTAATGGCTTGAGCTCTATTCCTGGGACCCACAATATGAAAGGAGAAAGCTGAGTCCTGAAGGTTGTATTCTGCCCTCCACATGTGTGTCATGGAACATACAACCACACACATAAACACACGCACTAAATAAATAAAACGTAATTTTTTTAAAAATCAATTATCTTGACAGAGAAAACAAAGTAAAGAAACCAAAGTTTATTTTTTGAAGCAATTGATAGAATTTATAAGCTTTTGTTCAGATTAATTAATAAATTGACAAAGGAAACAAAGGTTCTTAATTTTAAGGAGGGTGGCATCACTATGTAACCTACAGAAATTTCAGAGGATATAATGAGATACTATGACTCTCTAAATAACTATATATAACCACTTCACAAGAAGGAAGAAATAGTAAAATTCTCTAGTGTTATAGGGAGGCCTCTTGTTTATTCCCAGCTACTCAGCCCTGAAATCATCACACATAAACCACATTATTTGCAACATTGTTTGGCCAATAACTCAAGCATATTTTTGGCTAACTCATATCTTAATTTAAATCATCTCTATTAATCTGTGCATTGCCATGAGGTTATAGCTTACTGGGCAAAATTCTGGTGTCTATCTCTGGAGGTGGCTCCATGGGTGGCTTCTCTCTGACTCCACCTTCTTTCACCCAGCATTCAATTTAGTTTTCCCCACCTAGCTCTGCTCTACTCTATCACAGGCCCAAAAGAGCTTCTTTATTAATCAATGTTATTCACAGCATAGAGAGGGGAATCCCACATCACTCTAGAAGTGCAGCAGAGATTAAAATAACCTCACTTCAGAAAACATGTGATTTTAAGGAACTTGGGAATTTGGCAAATAATATTTTTTATTTCTGTTGCATTTAAGATCACTGAAAATAAGGGCAGTCTGGATGAACAGAGAGTTGGTGATAAGATGTTAAAATTGGGGGGACTGGAGAGATGACTCAGCGGTTGAGAACATTGACAACTCTTCCAGAGGACCAGGATTCAATTCCCAGCATCCACATGGTCACTCACAACTGTCTGTAACTCCTGTTCCAGGGGATCTGACACTCTCACATAGGAAATACACATAGCAGAACATCCTCTAATCCCAGCAGCAGGAGAATGAGGCAGGCGGGTCCTAAATTTGAGGCTAGCCTGGGCTATGTAGGAAGACCCTGGCTCAAAAAAGCAAGTGCAACTTACCAATTTAAAATTTAAAATTTAAAACTTTAAATGAAGAAACCAGACACAAGCAGCCTCACCTGCAGAGTTTGTAAATGTTGACTTTTCAGTTACAATTGTGTTGAGTTAAGTAACAGAGGCATGGGTCCAACCACAAGACAGAGCTGATAGGTAAGAGAGCCCAGCTTGGGAGGGCTGAATGTAAAGAGAGGGGAGCACTGTGGGCTAGCCACAGCTCTCTGGTTGGGCTCCAAGACAGTCATAAGAAAACGAAAAGACAATACAGTTTCTAATTGCCTGTGCATTGTAGTCGGGGTTTTGTGTGTGTGTGTGTGTGTGTGTGTGTGTGTGTGTGTGATTTTTTTTCCCCCTCTATTCAGCTTGATACAAGAGTATCCTAAAACGTCTTGGACATTGATTCGATGTGCCATGCACTTATTCTATGCCCTTGCTAGTTTTAAAATGGTGGATCCATATACATGTATGTGTGTGTGTGTGTGTGTGTGTGTGTGAGAGAGAGAGAGAGAGAGAGNNGTGTGTGAGAGAGAGAGAGAGAGAGAGAGAGAGAGAGAAGGAAGAGTGCTCAATCCTTCCCTACCTTACTCCCTTGAGACAGGATATCTTACTAAATCTAGAGTTAGGCTGGTGGCAAGCCAGCCCTAGTGATTGACCTGTCCCTGCTCACCACAGCTCTGGGGTTACAGGCACACATGGTCACACCCTGATGTTGTTTATGTGGGTAGTAGGGATTTGAATTCAGGTTCTCCTGTTTGGTCAGTAAGTAAACACTCTTACCCAATGAACCATCTCCCAAGTCCCATCCCCAAATTTTTATGTTTGACCAATAATAGTATAATGGGCATTATACTAAGGCTTTAGGAAGTCGTGAAAACAGAGATTTTTATAAAATACCAGCATACATGTGACTGCCAGAGTCAGTCATGGCACAAAAGAGTCTTCCCGTTAGGGAAAGCAGAATGTTGGTGGAATTTTCTCAGACTCTATTAGCCTTCCAGTTAATGCTGTGCTGTGCGTAAGCAGGAAGAAGCGGACCTGAGCGTTCACACACAAGCCTGGGCACACAGGCAGACACGTCACACGGGTTTGGCTTTTAAATTCACACATTTTGATTCATGCCAGCTACCTGCATTTATTTCTGAAGGTAATTCAGTTTGGATTCCATTTGGTAAAAATTCCTTTTAGAATGTTGAAGCAAAGCCAGCTTCAGTTCGGACTCCCTCCAAGCCCAGAGGAAGCAATCGCATCTGTTCACAAAGCACACACCACACCATCAAGAAACAAGGAGTGCGGCTTTGCATGCTTAAAAGTTTTTTACAAACAAGCTGGACGGGTTCTAGAGAAGCCACTCTCGCATACAGCGCATTTATCTTGTTTTATTTCAATATTTACTACCAGTAATAATAACACTGAGATACCGTAATCTAATGCTCTGTTGGAATGCTGCTAGGAACTGAGTGGTGGTCACAATCCTGAACTCATGAATTTTCAAAGTGTAACTAAATCTTAACAATTTTTATAGTTTGTTGAACTCAGGGAAAGTCTGAAATCATACTAATACAGGGGAAACCGGGGTCCGCTTCGGGGTTCTCAGTCTCATTACTAAAAAAAAATTAAGAATAGACCCAAACTGGGTGGTGGTGGTGCACACCTTTAATCCCAGCACTCAGAAGGCAGAGGCAGG
>LOEQ01004944.1:281580-300234 GCA_001685075.1 Bramus lutescens | reverse complement strand
AAAGAAAGAAAGAAAGAAAGAAAGAAAGAAAGAAAGAAAGAAAGAAAGAAAGAAAGAATAGACCCAAATGAAAACTCCAGGATGATTTTATTAGAGTTTTAAAGCTAAGCCCCAGGGCAGGCAAAAGGTGAAACCACAGCTGCTGCCTGGGGGAAGAGAACAGAGGAAAGCAGGAAAAAGGTTAAGCTGTTTAAGCCCCCCGGAGGCACAAGGCCTGGTTGGGGTGGGGAGCTTTAGAGAAAGAGTCAGGAAGCACAAAGGTTAGGAGGAAAGCCCAGGGCATTCGAGAAAGCAAGCTTATTAGTAGAAAGAAGAAAAGGAAAAGCTTCACTCTGCTGACCAATTCAGAATGTTGAGCAGACATGACCCTTCACGGCTGCCCTAAGATTCTGCTGCTCTAGGAATGGGGATTCTTGGAAGGAAAAGTATCTCATTTAAGGGTGAATTATTCTACTCACCTCCATACTGTGGTGAAAGGAGATCCCGCCTTCCTACGAGTGCACAGCAATTGAACACCCAGTCTGGGAGGTACAGTCTCAAGCCAGGTGGAAGATTTCACGAGTGACTGGGATCTTTTCCACACTAACAGTACACTGCAGTGTTTTTCTGAGAAGGATTTTTTTTATTGGGTCCTTAAGTACAACCTGATATTAAACCTTATAGAATCAGTTGAAGCTCCCATTAAGACCTTAACTGATCTAATGTCCAGACCACAAGCTTTCATGTAAGTCCCCATTTTAGCTAAAAACACAGGGATACAGACTAGGTCTCCTGTGGTCCTCAAATGATGAAAATCAAGCATTTGTTTCTCTTTATCTATTTATTTATTAAAAATTCCACCTCCACCCCTCCTCCCATTTCCCTCCCACTCCCCCCTACTCCCCCTCACCCCTCCCTCTCCAGTCCTAAGAGAAGTCAGGGTGCCCTGCCCTATGGGAAGTCCAAGGCCCTCCCCGCTCCATCCAGGTCTAAAGCATTTGTTTCTTATCAGGCTCCTTGTTCTCACAGCTCAAGATCACACTGAGGTCTGTAGAGTCATTAGTTAGCATCTTTGAAGAATAACTTTCCTGATTTTATGCATACATAAATAGAAAATACACATTTGATTATCAGTCTCTAAATTCTCTGGGAAAATATGTGGGAAAGCATTATGAAATACACCACTGCTGGAATTTACAGATTCTCAAGGGCAATGAGGGTGACTTTTCTATCTATTGTGAAAAGATAAATACAAATATTTCCCAAAAGACTAACATACTGCTCAGTAATTAATTCTCTCAGCATTCATATTAAGAGCAGAAATGATTCTGTACTGAGGAATTTTGATCAACTAATTTATTAAATAAAATAATTCACACTGAATCTCTTATCACTCTTACCTTATGTGTGGTTTTTAAGTATGCACTGAAAGGTTAGGGGGATTGTCCACTGTGTAACTACCGATAAAAGGTGAAATGCTATTGTATTGGGTCTAAGATATCTGTCTCACTAAAGTTACACGATGCATCTAGGCTATTTCAGTTTAATTTAGAATATAGCAAGCTACTCATTTTGTGACTAATAATGTATGTGCTTCTTCAAACTAATGTCATGGGAACATATGACGTAATTCTGATTGTTGAGTTGCCTTCCTAACATCAGATTTTATTAATCTTAAGCCCCTAAGTACTTAGTTAGATATTAGATATGTACACAAACACATATACACACACACATGCACTGATTATATGTTTGCCTAAAAAATGGATTACTTCATGAAATGTTGAGTATATTAAAATGCACATGAACTAAAACAATTTTAAGCATTCTTGTAAAACTAACAATTTTTTCCCAATTAATTCCAACTAACAATTATTTGGTCCATAACATTGCTCTTTCTATATTTTAGGTGCCCCAATGTTTAATAATATGTTTAAGATATAAAAACACTTTTTAGACTAAAGACAATAATTAAAGAAAATGAATGCTTGTACTTACAGGTATAAAATGAAGAAATTTCTTTGGTTGAAATAAAAATCATTACATTCATTACTTGTATGTTGCTACCATAGAATGTCTCAAAGAAAAGCAACTTAAGGGAGAAAGGTTTATTTTGGCTCTTCCAGGAGGTGTGTCTGTGTGTGTGTGTGTGTGTGTGTGTGTGTGTGTGTGTGTGTGTGTGTGTGTGTGTGTGTGTGTGTGTGTGTGTTAGAGAGAGAGAGAGATAATGACAGAGAGAGTGAGTGTGAGTGGGAATGTGACATAGAGAGGGAGTGTGAGTGTGTGTGATTGTGTGTGTGTTAGAGAGAGAGTATGACAGAGAGAGAGTGAGTGTGAGTGTCTGTGTATGAGGAGTGTGACACACTGGGCTACTGGGCTTCCTCCAGTAAAGCTCTACCTTTTACTGGGAACTTTCCCAAATAGCCCTGAAAACTGGGGCCCAAGCCCTCAAACACATGGGCCTACAGATGACGTTTCTCTTACAAACCACAAGGATGTTTTTTTAGATGACCTTTTCTTTAAGCTACTAACATAGTGAGCTCAACTCACTTTGCCAGTTTAGAAAACAAAGCAGCTGAGCTTCGCAGATGAAGGCACACATGAGGAGCTGAGCAGCTCGGTAACCAGTAAAGAGACAAGTCAATTCACAACTTCTCCCACTGAGGAAAGCTCAAGATCTCATGGCTTCTTTGATGAAATCTATCAAAATTTTAAGATTAATTAGTTAAAACCTTCACATGCTTTCAAAAATGTTTACAAGGAAGAAAAAGAAGAAAAGAAAGAGGTGAACAGGGCGGAGGAGGGAGAAGGAGGAGGAGGGAGAGGGAGGAGGAGGGAGAGNGGAGGAGGAGGAGGAGGAGGAGGAGAAAGAGAGAGGTGGCTTCCAAACTCATTTAGCAAGCCAGCACAGCACTAAAGCCAGAAAACAAAAGAAATGAAAAGAAAATCTGTTGTTCCATATCCTTAATGAATAATGGTGTCAAAATCTTCAATAATGCCCTAACAAACTGAATTGAACAGCACTTTAAATATGAGAGAGGCTCAACATGTGTGTCAGTAAATATGATACACCATCATGGCAAATGGAGACTGGAAACAAGGGGTTTGCTTTCCTGATAAACTTTCAGTAACCTAGGAATGAGCTTTTGAGACAGTGAATGATACCAGAGGGGCCTGTTAGGTCATCATACTCGGGAGAAGGGAAACTTTAAGATCTACAAGATGGCAACTGTCCTCTCTCATCAATTCCAGTTAACAGATTACATGCTTCCTAGCCAGAGCAATCAAGGAAGAGAAGCCAAGGAACAGTGTTCCATATGAAAGGGAAAAGTTAAATTATCGTTCTTCATTAATGGCATGAACTCATGTTTATAAGTCATGGAGACTCCAGTACAACTCACTAAATTTAAAAAAATAAAAAAGCAGGGAAAATTGAGGAAAGAAAACAATGTACAACAGGCAGTGACGGGGAATGAAGAAGGAGGAGGAATCAAGAAAAAAATCCATTCTGTGATAAAATATCACAGAAAAACAAGAACAATTTAGTATTTATATAAGAAACAAAATGCCATCTTACTTGTGGATTGTAAGTTAGATATTGTTTAAAAAAAAATCTGTACTACCGGACGTAACATGGCCCTATCACAACTTTAATCCCATTTTTATAGAAATAACTTTAAAAGGCATAAAAGTTAATTTAAATTGCAAAAGACCTCAAATAATCAAAGGAATGTTCCCCAGAAGGCAAAAGGGTGGAGCAGAAGGCATCACACTCAAGAGTTAAAAGCTTTATACCAAGCAGTTGTGATCAGCATGGCCGACGTTATAAATACATATAATTTAATCATGGAGATGAAGAATGTGGGAGGAACCCCTTGCAATCACAGCTGAGAACACACAGTGAAGAATGACTAGTCTCTTCTGTATGTGGTGTAGTGAAAATCAGATTTCTAGAAGACTGATACTGGAGCTTATAAAGCATGCCATAGGAAAAACTGAGTTTGAAATGTGTTCAAACTCTCATGTACGGTGAGCCCTCTGAAAAAATATGGGATACACAGACATAGATACACACATATAAGAAATAATAAATAAAATAAGTATGCCTATTCACAGATGCATACCAAATATAAACAAGCCAATGAAAGAATAGATTTTGTAACACTTCAAATATTCCACTATACATGAACGACTACTTACAGGAAAAGCTGCAAGAACAGGGCATCAATCTTTAAAAGTAGCAACAATTACAAGCAAGCAGTTTGCAATCGAGGAAGCACAAAATGAAACTGCAGTCAGAAAAGCACAGGTTAAAAACAGGCCTCATTTTGGCTGCTGTGCTGACAATGACCAAGAGGACACGACTCTGAGTGAAGAAGATCATGCTGGGGCTGTTCCGCTCTTCCAAATAGAGACTTCCTCACACAACTCAGCCGCAAGAATTCTGAGGATATTGTTCTGGGTGTTGCATGTAGCACCTGGGAGTTGGAGGCAACCTGGAAACACAGCAGACAAAATGTGTCGGTGAAAACGTGAGTGTGCACAATAAAAGAGAAGCCCGGGCAGCTGTGTGTGTATCTGATGACATGGGCGGGTGCCAGAGCATGTGTCTACTTGAAAACAAATTGAGGTGTACATTAAAACATTTATTTAAACCAAAGCGCCCCCACCCACATTCTGTAAGAATATGTATACATTTAAAAATAACACCAAGCCAGACACATCAGGACTGTGTCTGTGATTTTTGTCTTCTAATGACTAACAAGCAGCTCTGACACTGAGCACCTAAAACGACATTCATTTTTCTCGTGAATCCCTCCATCGAGACTTCAAGCATGGTGTGAGTAGGTGCAGTCTCGCTTACCTGACCACAGAGGCCCTTTGTTGGTGATTGAGTTGGTCTGTCTCGAAGAGTTCTCCATTTCTGGGTCCCACCATCCTGGTGTCCCTAATACGCTGGGGTCTCCACAAGCTGCAACTTCACCAATGGCCTCTCGGCCTCTCTCCACCAACTCCAACTCTGAAGAAGACTTTGCTCACTTGGCCACTATGGCCGTTTATACCCCAGGGTCTCAAGCTCACTTTCTAACCTAGTGGAGGATCCATGATTGCTTCCCAGGCAAGATCACTTCTGGGACACCACCATGCCAAGGTCTGTGTACCCCTGTAAAGCAAGACATCTCCCCAAGGCTTTGTTCCTCTCAGCAAGTAAATGAGCTCTGAATTGGATTCCTAGTCTTTCCTTAATCTCTACCATGTGCATAGAAAGGAGGGGACATTAGGACTTTAGTGGCCTGGACCTTACCGCTGACCAACCACCAACATCTCATTCCTCACAAGGCCCAGGAGAAGAATGAAGTAAATTGGTTGTTTTCCAGAGGAGTGGACTTTCCATCTTTGAGCATGGATCTGCAAAGATTGAGATTCAGAAGTGCAGGAATTCAACCAAGGAGCAGCTTGAGGAATGTGTAGGGGCCACACCAAGCTACTTCCACACCTTCTAAAGTTACCAAGAGCCATGGGCAACCGGGCTGCCCATTACCCACATTTTAGAATTTCTTTTCTGCCACTCTCGGAAGTCATTTCATTCCTGAATGTATATTCAGTTCTAGTTAAAGTGGTACTAGCTACCACTACAAAATATTCTTCTGGCAAAAATATGAAATGCCTAGAATTATAATTAAGCAATTCCTAGAGTTTAAGGAAGGGTGGTTAATACAGTTTAAATTCCCTTTAAGACAAACAGGGCACAGCTATGCTTTACCAAGGACAGCCGTTTGCGTGCTCATTCCCTGCAGTCTAATTTGGAATGTAAACACATACCATTGTTTTGTAGTTGGTTTTACTTTTGAGAAGTAAAGCATTATTCGCAGTTGGGGAATAATCATAGTTTATAAATACTAGGATGCAGGCATGGCTAAACCCAGAAGTTCATGATGAAATATTAAGAGATCACAATAAACAGCTTTACAAAGGAATGTGTTATCATGAGAGACACTTAAAAAATAAATCAGCATGTGTGTCTTCTTATCCCACTGAAGGCAATTTTTAAAATGCTTTGGAATCTGTAATTATAATATTATGGTGCATTGTATAGCACATTACATACAATGTATGATATATCACATTATAATATTAGGATATTTACTTAAGCTTTACGGGTTTTTTAGAAAAAAATATTTTATCTTCTCATGTTTGTGTGTGTATGTGTGTGTGTGTGTGTGTGTGAGGACAGAGAGATTGTATTGCTCACCAAGGCCAAAAGAGGGCAGTGAATCCCATGGAGCTATAATTGTAAGTTATGAGTGCCTGATAGCGATGCTGGAAACTCAGCTCTGGTCCTCTACAAGAGTCAAAAAGCACTTTATCCATGAGCTATCACTCCATGCCCACCCTCTTACAGTTTGAGTATGAAGTATCTTCCACAGGTTTGTATGCTGAACGCTTGGTCACAACTAGTGCTAGTTTGGAAGGCTCTGAAGTTGGGCAGTAGTGGTACATGGCTTTAATCCCAGCACTCGGGAGGCAGAGGCAGGAGGATTTCTGTAAGTCTGAGGCCAGCCTGGTCTACAAGAGGTAGTTCTAGGATAGGCTCCAAAGCTACACAGAGAAACCCTGTCTTGAAAAAAAGAAAGAAAGAAGAAAGAAAGAAAGAAAGAAAGAAAGAAAGAAAGAAANAGGAAGGAAGGAAGGAAGGAAGGAAGGAAGGAAGGAAGGAAGGAAGGAAGGAAGGAAGAGAAAAAAGAAAGGATCTGAATACTTTAGGACAATGTTTCTCAACCTGTGGGTCAAAATCCCTTTGGAGGTCGAACTCTTTCACTGGGGTCACCTCAGACCATCAGAAAACACAAATATTTACATTACTCTTTGTACGAGTAGCAAAGTCACAGTTATGAAGCAATAAAAATAATTTGATGGCTGGGGGTCACCACAACATGAGCAACAGTGTTAAAGACTCTCAGGGTTAGGAAGGTTGAGAGCCGCTGCCTTAGGTGGTGGGGCTTGGCTGCGGGAAGCAGGTCCTGGGGGACAGGCCTTTAAAGATTATACCTAGTTCCCGTTGATCCTGTCCCCTGTCCTCTGTCTGCTGTGGGGTAAGTCATCTGTGCCACATTCTTCTGGTGTGAAATATGTCGCTATCTCACCACAGGTTAAGTCCTGAATCAATAGAGCCCAGGGCTGTGGATTGAAGCCGCTGAACATAAGAACTTGTAACAGGCCTCCAGACCGCAACTGGCACCATGATGGAAGTGACATTCATTCAGGCCTTGGAACCCAGCATGTAGGCAGCATCACCTGCCAAAATGAGAACGAAGGCCTGAGCCATCCAAGTCCATACTTCTGGGAAGTTCCTTAATGTATTAATGTTGCTTTTTGGCTTCTGCAGTTCTGTTTCTGGTTAACTGCTCTTACTAACTGAGGTGTGTCAATCCACGATGTGGTCTTTGTACTTCAGTGCTCACTGTGAAGAAGGCTTGGTGCTGCACTCAGTTTCTGAACACCCAACGTAGTCACCAGCCAGCTAATGAAGACTCCCATGAGCTGGGGCCAGTGTCTAAGTTGTCTTCTCGGGTGGATGTCTCATAATAAGCTGAGATGCGTAACCCACCTCCTTGAGCTGTTTGTGTGAGGGATTTATCAGATCAGCAAAGCTAACAAGACAGAAAATGGCAGTAAAGCAGCCACCATGACTCCATCTACCTGCCTGGCTCTTAGGCCTTGGGATCTGCTTTGTAGGAGGAAGTTGGAAAAGCTGGGATTCAGGATAGAGAAATAGAGCTGGTGATTCTGAGAGGAGCTCAGGCCAGAAAGCCGACAGGATGTGTGGAGGAAACGCTCCACTCTTGCCATTTCAGGGGAGAAGGATTGTTAGGAGTTGGGGTAGACGCCGTTTCTCACAGTGGCTAGAAACATGGTCACCCTCTGTTGACACCCTCCAATTTGATGGGAAGCTGAGTTTAAGAGACACAGACTGGGGAGATGACTTAGCTGGTGAAATACTTGCGTGATACAACCCCAGCACCAGGGAGGCAGAAATGAGGAATTCCCAGAGCCAGCAGGCTGGCCAGACTCATTAGCCAGAGTTGGCATTTCCATAGGAAACTCTCCTTCAATGGGTAAGGTGCAGAGTAGTCCAGGAAAATACACAATATCAACCTCAGCTCTCCATACATACATGCACACACATCTGCATGTGCTCATACAGGTGAGCCCACACACAGACAAACATACCTATGCACAGTCACACATAGACTAAGCAATGCATATACTAAAAATGAATAAAAATAATAGACCAGAGAGATGGCTCAGAGCTTAGGAGCACTGGTTCTCACAGAGGACCCTGATTTGATTTCCACCACCCATGTATCAGCTCACGATCATGCATAACTCCAGTTCCGGGCATCCAATGCCCTTTTCTCACCTCCATGAGCACAAGGCACACACATGATGCACAGACATATATGCATGAAAAACAAACAGACAAGTAAATAAACAAAACTATACATTTATTAATTCTAACACCTAAAACTTTCAAAATAAACTGAAGTAGCAGATCTCTTGCTCCCACCAGCCCAGCAGCTAGGAATGTCACTAGGATGCTCTTGGTATAAAAACACCCCCCCCTTTGTTGCAAACGAGCTCCCTGCTGTCCCAGCAATGTGTTTGACAAATGACTTGGCTTAGGACTGAATTTTTTTCTGACTCTAAAATCCACGAAACCTCTTCCATGGTGGAACAAGTCATTTGGAGCAAACAGCAATCCATCTTTCTGGGTCAAGGTCACTCACATTCAGTTCAGAACAAACCGTCTCTATTTGTCTGTCTTTTGCCCACTTCAGTCACTGTCAGTATCTCGTACAGCTCCTAGCTACGTCATCCTTCTCCACACACACATAGCACGCTCCAGGATTTCGTCTCATGAGGAAGCCAGACAGGTATCAGATGGGACTCTTCTGATATAAAAAACCTTGCTCTTGAGAAGGAAGTGATTAAAATACCAGAGCTTCATTGTGGTCTGCTAAATGTGCTCCCTTGGCCCTGTAAGGAGACGTGACATTCTTTTTTTTTTTAATTGTTTTTATTGAGCTGTATATTTTTCTCCACTCCCTGCCCTTCCTCTCCCCTCCCCTTATACCTTCTCCCATCATCCTCTTGCTCCCAATTTACTCAGGAGATCTTATCTTTTTCTACTTCCCATGTAGATTAGATCCATGTATGTCTCTCTTAGGGTCCTCTTTGTTGTCTGGGTTCTCTGGGATTGTGAAATTGTAGCTTTGTTTTCTTTGCTTTATGTCTAAAAGCCACTTATGAGTGAGTACATGCTATATTTGTCTTTCTGGGTTACCTCACTCAATACGATATGTTCTAGATCCATCCATTTGCCTGGAAATTTCAAAATGTTATTATTTTTATTGCTGAGTAGTACTCCATTGTGTAAATGTACCACATTTTCCTTATCCATTCTTCGGTTGAGGGGCATTTAGNCTTTTTCTACTTCCCATGTAGATTAGATCCATGTATGTCTCTCTTAGGGTCCTCTTTGTTGTCTGGGTTCTCTGGGATTGTGAAATTGTAGCTTTGTTTTCTTTGCTTTATGTCTAAAAGCCACTTATGAGTGAGTACATGCTATATTTGTCTTTCTGGGTTACCTCACTCAATACGATATGTTCTAGATCCATCCATTTGCCTGGAAATTTCAAAATGTTATTATTTTTATTGCTGAGTAGTACTCCATTGTGTAAATGTACCACATTTTCCTTATCCATTCTTCGGTTGAGGGGCATTTAGGTTGTTTCCAGGTTCTGGCTATGACAGACAATGCTGCTAGAGACATGACATTCTTAACTTCTCCAGAGATTACATATGATGGCAGCTCCCGTAAGAGTTAATTTCACAGGGTCTGTCAATCGCCTGGAAAGCTGATTCACTGGAAGTCACTATAAGAAGATGAGAGGAATAATTACCCTCTTAATGAGAGAATATGCGTATCCTGCAGGAACCCCTCCCTGAAGGCAGTAGCTCTTAGAGCTCCCTTGTAGGCCTGTATAACTTTTCTCCTTCCCCTTTTCTGGCTCTTCTTCCGATCCCAGCCCAAATTCTAAGCATGCTTGTCCTGACACCAGATTCTTCCAGTTCTCAGCAGCCCTGCTCCTTCCCTTATCCTCCCAAGGCAGCTGCTCGGTGACCTCCATTTCTGAACTTGCCTGCTTTCTTGGGCCCCACTTCAAGGGCATGGCTAGCTTCGTCAGCCTTCTTACCCAGCAGCTCCCAAGATTTGCTTGCCAGGTCGTTGTTTTCCTACCCAACTCTAATAAGATAACTCTCCCAAGCTTCCTGATGCACATGGTTTTAGATTCTTCTACCGATGAGACTAAAGAGCCGTGAATCCCAGGTAATAGCCCTCTCTTCTCAGAAGTCCTTCTTAAACCTACTGACAACCTCACAGGAAATGCTGAAAAGCCTGCTGGGAACCCTGCTTCTAAGGATCCTCCCTCCTCCTGACACCAGGTGTTCTTTCTTCTGGGTGTTCTGTGTTTAGAGTCCAGGGTGTTCTCCCTCATTGAATTAGTTTCTGCAGAGCAAATGTTTCTGCTACAAAGGAGACAGATGAGAGTCATAGGACAAATGCAAGCTCATCATCCCCTGAATGATGATGGAGACTTTCCTGCTGAGACCTCTAAAGCTCCCTATTTGTTACTGAGAAACAAAGTGTATCATTTCCTTTTAAAGATCCAGCCACAGAAACTTAAAATCACCCATTCTTTGAATATTTCACAAATAAATCTCTATTGTTTGATCTCTATTCTCAATCTCACTCAAGTGTGCCTTCCGTTCAGGATAACTCTATTTCATTGATTCCTTCCTAATTATTTTTTAAAGAAGCATATTTAGCTGACTACAAAAAAAAAAAAAACCCACCAAGCCCTGCTATTTTAAATTCAGCCTGTCTTCATTCAGAGTGGCTGAGCCTGAATGTCAATGTGCTTCTTTGGGTCCCCAAATGACTTTGTTGCACTTATGTGCTGGTGACAGCTAGTTGCTGGTTTAGATTTAAATTTTCTTTGCCTGGGCTATTTAAATTATAATTGGCTCTGGCAGCCAGTGGTCAAAAGAGCCCCTGGTTACAGAATGTGTGTTCTTTGAAAATAATAGCAGGGGAAACATCTCTACAGCAGAAACACCCGAGAACAGAGCTAGCACGGTCTGATGAGCATCTAGACATACCAAACGTGACAAAAATTTTATCCTGCCTAGTAGCAGAATTCACTAGTCTCTGGTTGCTCTTGTCAGTGAGCAGACAGAAAACCCCAAGGAGAGCGGGAGCCTCCATGGGACCTTCGATCTTGTGATTATCGCACAAATGACTTTCTCTTTTCTTTTCTTTTTTATTTATATAGATTTGGACAACACTTTCAAAACTTTGGAGTTTTGAATATTTGATATGAATTTGTTTCCTATTGGAATAGAAAGGGTACGATGCTCTATACCCATTGTCTTTTATACTGGGCTAATGGTGGTCCTTGGACCGTGTCTTGATTCTGTTCAGCAGCCAAGGATGAAAACTGCTCCATCCAGCTTCCATGGGTTCATGTGGGTCTAAAGGAGGCTACACAGGCAGAATCATATTGAAGTGAAATTCTTCTTTTATTTCTTGTGATAACTTAAATGAAGATGAACTGAACTCTGGAGCATTCTTAGGCCACAGCTTTCTTCTTTTAATTGCAAACTTACATAATAAGTTTACAGCTTCCAAGGCCTCAGTTAAGACAACCTACTTCTCCTTCAGCCTTTGTCTGTACCTTTACCCACAAACATGTGACAATCCCTAGGAGAATTTCCCTTTGCATGTTGGCTTTCCAAGAAAAAGCAGAGAGATATTCTCAAATTCCAAGAAAAAGCAAACAGATATTGACAAAATAAACTCAGGGAAGACAGAAGCACCTTTGCAGTTTTTAGTATTTGATACGAATTTGTTTGCTAGAACTTTCTCTCACACACTGCACAAGGCACATTGTATATGGCAATAGCTTTGATAGAGTTATCTAAAGGACATATCAAGTAGTTACAACTTGGGGAGTTGATAAAGTATTTTGTAACCAGATAGTTTTTTTCTTTCTTACTTTCTAAGATAATTTTTGTGCAGCTGAGAGAGTGTCCATTCCTAAGGTCAATGTCTTATGAATGAAATATTAAAGATTTTTTTAGCATGGGTCTAATGACTAAACTGTCATTGGAACACTGGGAGGTATGTGTGCCTGGCAACACCAGCTAAGGGATATTTCCTGACACCAGGATAGAATCTGGGTTTTCAGAACATAAAGGAAAGAAGCCAGTTCTTTACTGTGGAGCAAAGTGACAGAATTAATAAAAGTTAGATACATGGTTAGATACAGCCAAAAGTGCAAGGTCATGAGTGACATCATTGGAACCCAATAAGTCATTTCAAAACCGTAGCTTCTGGAGTCTGGGAATCCACTCGGGATTGTCTGTTTTACTGCCTGGGGTGGTGATTCCATTACAGCCAGAATATTTCCAAGCAATACATCATCTCAAAGGGCACTCATCCCATCTCCTTCGTCTGAGATTCAGGGCTTTAAAATGAGCCTTGAGTTTTGAGTCATCCCTGGGCCCATTTTGATGGCACCTGAGTCAGAAAAAAATGTGTGTGGGGGGCAACAGACAAAGCAGAGAATACTCATGTGCTCCTACTCTCTGCTTTGAGCTAGAGATTTAACAAGCATCAATAATTAACTTTAATATCACAGCTTTGTTCCGAGGCCAAATGCAGAGTTTTGGGTGTGTTTGAAATTGCTTACCTCTCCATCCTAAGGTTTTCTTTTTCCTCGTGCTTCCCCGCTGCATGTGTGTGAGCAAACGCATACACACACACACACACACACACACACACACACTTTTAGAGTCTCAGCTTGTTCTTCATAATGCACACAGGTCACACACACTGAGTCTCAGTTTCTCCATCATAATGCATATTTAACTAACTTCTATCTTACTTAAATCTAAGTGCTTTTGTAAACACATAGCAGAACTTATACTAACTTAAGGAGACCTCACCCCATTCCACTCAGCCTCTCTTGTGACAAATGTCTCCTGAAGAAAATTCCTCCTCCAAAAAGGAACTTCCAGTCCATTTATGTTCTGTGCCATCTGTAATTGCCTAGGTCACAAACAGTACTTCCTGAGGGAGACCATGACACTGAGACCAGCTCGGATGAAGCAGGCCAGAGTCAGACACAGATCCGCAAAGATACAGCATATTGTGCTGCCACCCAATTCCCAGCATCAGGACCAGGGAGGGCAAAGGTTAGCTACTGTGGATAGCATCTAACCTTGATAGGCCTCTAGGTGATGCCTAAGTAGCATTTATCTGCCTGTATTTGCCTTTAAATGAACTGCCATCTTCACAGACTCAGAGTCCTTTTCCATTGTCATTGCTCCCCAAAGTTACTGTTCTTCGTGAAAACTGTTTCTGGCAGTGTCACTGAAAGCCACCAGTGCCACCATCTCATGCTTTGTCTGTCTCTCGTGTGGGTGCAGAACACACACATTTATATACTTCTGCTTCGTTTCCTCTTGCTCATCTGTCTTCAGTTATGGAGCTGTATTTTGACTAAAAAATCATATCAAAATCTTTAAAAAATATATATTATTATATAATATAGTAAATTTATGGTAATATGGTAAGTTTCTCTTATTTTTTATTACTTTGAGTGTGTGTATGTGTGTGTATAAGTAAGTGTGCATGTGTGTGTATACATGGATGTGTGCATATGCATGTGAGTGTGTATATGTATGTGTGAGTGTGTATATGTATGTGAATGTGAGTATGTGTGTTTATGTGTGTGCGTGGGTATGCATAGGCATGAGTATATGCATGTGTGTGTGTGTGTGTGTGTGTGTGTGTGTGTGTGTGTATTTGCTGAAGCTGGTTCTCTCCTTCCTCTCTCTGCATCCTAGAGATCAAATTCAGGTTGGCAGGCTTAGGGGCAAGCACGTTTATCCACTGAGCCATCTCACCAACCCTTATTTTTTTTTTCATAAAACTTCAAAAGTAACACATGACTCCTAAGAGAAATCATGCCATCTTGGATATATCAGTTGAAGGAGTTTTACTGTATCTCTATTAGGGGAGATATGTCATTTGTCCTTCATTTAAGTAATGAAGATGGGTGCTTGACATGTACTGTTAGTGGGGTTTATCACAAAAGCCTGGGTTCTGGTAACCTTAGCAAGCTAGGTTTAGCCACCATGCCAAGGTGCTGGTTAAAAAAAAAAACTGATAGTGGTAAAAGCAGGGGGTTTTACCACTGTGGTCACATTGGGAAGAGGAACAAATACAAGGGTCTACTGACCCCAGTATGGCTTTGGAGGACACTGGCATGGGTTTAGATTTAAACAGAGGGAAAGTGGGATGTATGCCTGAACAATTTGGGTCAAAGTGTGCTCCAGCCCACGACTGACCACACTGTGTCTCAGTTCTGGTCCTGCAAGGTGGTCCAGGAGGTTGTTAGAGCTTCCTTCCGTTCAGCACCAAGGATGCATCCTGTCCTCCTGTGTCCTGTGAGGATCTGCCCTTCCCAGAGTTCAGAGCAGTTCAGGAGAAAAGGTCGCCTGTGTTTTCAGCCTAACAGACACAGAGAGAACACAGAGACCCCAAGCTCCTACAAGCTTTCAGTTGCCTCCTGAGCCCAGTTGGGGTGTTGATTCTTTTAACAAAGGAGGGGGTATCACTGCCTGGTCACAGAGCTGAGCCAAGTGAACACAAAGAAAATGCGCAACCTGTGTGGATCCCAGGAGAGGTGGTCTGATTCAGATGTTTATGACCTGAGACCCACCTGGCAGTCATGCTAATACAGTGACTCCAGGATTCATCTTAAAATAGTTCATGCTAATGCTAACGAGCAACTCGGTGTGGGGGCTGGTCATGCTAATTAGTTGTGGCTTGGAGCTGCCTCCATTTTTGGCAAGGGGAAGGAAGAAGAGGGGCTGAAACAGGAGGCAAGGATTCAGCCACAGATGCCCACATCATGAAAGTGCAGTACACATGTTTGATGATCCTCTGGTACATTTCCTACATTAGCAGGGTTCCAAGCCAAGAGAACAAAATCCCCCACCCCCCACCACCCTCTGACCACACTGAGACTTCACTTCTGGAATGCTCTTCCCTGGTTCCGGTCCATGCTTTTCTTCTGTGTGTTCTTTGATCGTAATAAACACAGAAGTAAGTATAATTGGTTTCAGTGATTCCTGGGAGTCTAGCAAACTGTTGAAACTGAAACTGGTTTGGGAAGACACAATTTCCTGGCAGAAGCAATGGGGTGGGAGCCAGAAAAACACAGTGGTTGCAGAAGCTCATGTTTTCTAGAGACCTCTACAAGGATGACATCAAGACCCTGAACTCCACCACAGAAAAGAATTTCAGGACAAGTCATTGTGAAGCAGAGTTGGAGACCATGAAGGAGTGACTTCCACATAGACTTAAGCACAAGGGTTAAGAGAAAGAGAGGTACTGGGGGGGGGCAACTAGACACACCTGAGGGAGGTGGAGGCTTCTAAAAAGAAAGCCACTCTTCACCATATTTACCACAAGCGCATGTATGATACAGGCGGATGCTGAAGTTATAATTCAAAGGGTGGCTTAGAAGCTCACATGAGATCACACCATGGTTCCTGCAGCACACAGAACAGGATGAGAGCTGATGAGGTTAAAAACCATGTCTCAGAAAGGTTTCATGGGGACTCAAGATACATATATGTCAACAGAAGTTGTCTTGTTTATAAGAGTCCCCAAGAATCAGGCTTACATTTGAGAAAGGGATACACTGTATTTGAAGATCATATATGTTCAGGCCCTAAACCCAGTTCTAATTTTAACACTCTGATTTAAAATCTTGCTGTATAAAAGGAACCTCACGTGGGAGCCCACAGAGGTGAATTCATTCCACCTTGACTAAAGGTCAGAGAGTGCAGAGCTATTCTTGTTCCTTCAAGAATATATGACAGGAGTTTTGACCTAAGATGTGGTCAAAACAGAATGATTTTGATTAAAAGTGAGACCCAACCCTCTAACACCCCTATATCCAAGGAGTCTGGGATGAAAGCCAGCCCCTGGCATTCATCCTTGAGATGTCAATGGAGTGTCAATGGAGCAGAAAACTCCATCTCAAGCCCCCTCCTCCTGGAAGTTGCCTTGGTCTGGACTCTACCTCCAGAAAGCCCTCCAAGTGCTGACCCCTCCCCAGGGAGGGTCAGGACCACGCCCACAGGTGGTTTTCAGGTTTTGCATGACCCTTTCCTGTCTCTCTCTCTCTCCCCACCAGACTTTCCTGGCCACTCAGAAGCGCTGCAGTAAACATGGCATTGATTTGGTCTAATCTGGTCTAATTGGAATAATTTGCCTTGGTGGAGAGGCTCATCTTAAGAATATTCCTAACAGTTTTGACCTAGGGTGTGTTTACGTGATGCTTTGGTTATTGAGAAAGTAATTACTTTGCTTGTTCTTTGTATCTTGGTGAAGAAGCAATTTGCTTCCCCCTCATTTATAGATTGGGGTCTATAAAGGCTATGCAAAATAAAAAGGAGGCAAATCTCAGTATTTACTAACTGCCCTCACACCTTCACTGTTATCTTGTTCTATTGTCTCTTGTTCTATAGTCTCTTGTCTATTTCTTTCTTAATCCACACTCTTCTCCCCAAGCAGGGACAAATATATTGGGTGAGACCCAGCAATCTTATCTCCATTTAGATAAGCCTCAAGTAAAGTTTTGTTGATTGTTCTAGAATTCTTGCTTCTCGCTTACAGGAACTTTCATCTGACTCCTGTTGTGTTGGTCAGTTTTACGTCAACTTAACACAAAGGAAAGTCATCTCCGAGGAGGGAGCCTCCACCAGAATGGCCTGCGGGCAAGCGTGTAAGTAATTTTCTTGATTCATGCTTGATGTGGGAGGGCCCAGACCATTGTAGGTGATGCCATCCCTGGGCTGGTGGTCCTGAGTTCTAGGAGAAAACAGGCTGAGCAAGTCATGAGGAACAAGCCAGGAAGGAGCACCCCTCCATGGCTTCTGCATCAGCTCCTGCCTCCAGGTTCCTGCCCTCTTTGAGTTCTGCCTTGACTTCTCTCTATGGACTGTGACTTGGGATATGTAAGCCAAAGAAAACTTCTCCTCCCCAAGCTGATTTTGGTCATGGTGTTTCATCACAGCAATAGTAAACATAATTAAGACATCTGGTGAGGGACTCCTTTCTCTCCCCACATCCCCTTAGATTACCCTGCCTCATCTCACAGGTGCTTACAGCTGGAGTCTGCTCCTTGAGCTAACACACAGCCTGCACCAAGAGCTGTACCTGTGGAGAACTCTAGAAGCCCAACAGTCTTCTTTAATCAATTACTTGACTTTGGGTTTGTTGTTATTTTATTTTTAAGACTTAGCCATTATTTTTGTGTGGGGAAAATAAAAGTACCTAAGTGGCTGGCCACTATGAAGATAAGATGATTATTTTCTGAGATATTTACCATTTGGAAAATAGGCGCCCAATTAATGTTTGATGATGATTATTAGATAAGAAATCATATTATATTATGACTGATGCAATAACGACTCTACACCACAAGAGATGGAGCCATGTCCATGTACGGGCTCTATATGTCATCGGTCAGATTTCAGAGCTCTGGCTGTCATCAGGGTCAAGCCAAAACATCATTGGGGGCCTTTTGCGGGTGACTAATGATTTTATCTTCGTCTTTGAGAATAAAATTACAAGAGTCACAAGACAGAACTCCACCTTAAATATTGAAATTTAACTGAAGGCAAATTCATAGATAAAACATAGCCGAGAAAACTACCTTGATGTAGCATGAAATAGGTGGTCCAGAAGCAGAGACCCCACTCAGAGTCGTGACTCAAACAGGACCTCTTTCTGCTGTTTCCCACAGCCCTGGAGGGAGTCTTGGCCCTCTCAGGAAGAGGCACCATTAGGCAGCATGTGCACACTGAATGTTAAGAGAAAAGATATCTGCAGAGGAGCTGTGGTGATTCGAAAGAAAATGGCCCTCAAAGGGTATGGCCTTATTGGAGGAAGTGTGTCACTGTGCGGGCTGGCTTTAAGATCTCCTTGGTTCAAGCTTCCCTTAGTGTAACTTTCAGTTGATTTCCTGTTACCTGCAAGTTATAGAACTCTCAGCTGCTACAGTACCATGGCTGCCTGTATGCTGCTGTGCTCCCCACCACGATAATGGAACCAACCTCTAAAACTGTAAGCTAAGCCCTCAATTAAATGTTTACCTTATGAGAGTTGCTGAAGTCATGGTGTCTCTTCACAACAATAAAATCCTTAAGACAGGAGCCTAATGTTTGACTCAGCAAGGACAAGACAATGGGGCAAATTACAGCCACCATTAAGAAGTGAACCCCACTCTCTCTCCGTCCCTCTTCTGAAGAGGTGGCTGCTGCCTCCTCTCCCCTCTCCTCTCTCTCTCTCTGTCTCTCTGTCTCTCTCTCCCTTTCCCCCTTACTTCCATAACCCATTAAATAAACTATACCCACTTTCTCTGCAAAAAGAAGAAGAAGGAGAAGGAGAAGAAGGAGAAAGAGAAGGAGAAGAAGAGAAGAAGGAGAAGAAGAAGAAGAAGAAGAAGAAGAAGAAGAAGAAGAAGA